>JAKUCV010000175.1:0-57492 GCA_028386065.3 Turnera subulata | reverse complement strand
TACGCTAGTCTTAATTTATTATTACAACCCGTCCATAATAATAATCGACTAGGGACATTTAAGAATATATCAAATATATAAACTAGGGTTATAAATATGTGCAAGTAATTATCTCATAATCATATTTATTGGAATAACCTCAATGTATATACATGACTACAATCATCCATAGATTGGCTTTTGGGCATATAACTAACAGCAGGGAGCACCCTAACTTCTCCTGGAAAACCTCAACAGCCTGCTCAACACCCAAACAGAGGAGGTCCTCGCGGATTTCCTCAAAAACAACCCGCACAGGCGTACCAACAGGCGTATCAGCAAGCTCCTAAAGAAGACTTGCAGTCACTACTCAAGTCATTTATGGAAGAACAAAGTGAAGGGACTTTTTGACAAAATCAACAATCTTGAATGTCAGATTGCTCAAGCTAGTCCCAGCCATGGAAGTTCTGGTAGACTATCGGGCAAACCGGAGGTCAACCCAGTGCACAATGCAACGCATCACTCTTAGGAATGGAACTCAATATTCGGAGCGGCAACCACCCCCATATCCGGTAGTAGAGAAAGAGCATGGCCAGGCCATGCAAGAAGACAAGCCTGTAGAGCACAAGCAGGCTGTGTCAGCCGACAAAGGGAAGGCATAGCAAGACGAAGTAAAGGCGTACGTTCTGCCAATTCCATTCTCTCAGCGGCTTAATCCGCTGGTTCATGACAAGAAGTTTGGACGTTTTTTGGACATAATGAAAAAGCTCTACATCAACATTCCATTCATCGAAGCTGTGTCCCAAATGCCTACATATGCAAAATTCTTAAAGGACATCTTGTCCAACAAGAGTAAATTGATTGACTATGGGACAGTGGCCTTGACGGGAGAATGTAGCGCAATCATTCAAAACAAACGTCCAGATCCCAAAACATTCACGATCCCCTGCGACATAGGGCGGGTACACATCGAAAGAGCACTTTGCGATCTTGGCGCAAGTGTTAGCGTGATCCCTCTATCGATCAGCAAGCAACTCAACCTTGGGGATCTAAAACCTACTGCTATGTCCCTCCACCTAGCAGATAGGTCCGTCAAGTATCCAGTGGGAATTTCGGAGGATGTTCCTATCAAGATTGGGAATTTCTTCGTCCCGGTTGATTTCATGGTTCTCGATATGGAAGTTTTCAACAACATGTCGATCATCCTCAAACGACCATTTTTGGCAATTGCTGGAGCCATTATCGACGTCAAGGGCGGGAAGCTCTCGCAACAGGTCGGGTCTGAAAAGATATGCTTCGTTGTGGTTGACGTGATCCAAAAAAGCGTAGCAGACAACTCGTGCTACCGCCTTGATATTTTTGAAATAGCAATCGAAGAAGAGAATGCACAGGCAGACTGTGCAGATCCTCTATTGGCATGCCTTGCCCATAGTAGGGGTATTAAGGATCCAGATCCTGAAAATAGCAGAATATGCACGCCAATTAGAGATTTTATCTCTGGCTTCTGACGAAGAAAACAAGAAATTTGAAGAGTTGAACACGATGCCAGACGACTCAATCGAAGAAGAAGCTCCAAGAGTTGAGCTTAAGCCTCTACCTCCCAAGCTTCGGTATGCATTCCTGGGGCCAAATTCCACATACTCAGTGATCATAAGCGCAAGTTTGATAGAGGAAGAGGAGGGAAAGCTGTTGAAAGAACTCAAGGCACACCAAAGAGCAATTGGGTATTCTATCGATGATCTTACCGGAATAAGCCCCTCATTTTGCACCCACAGAATACTCTTGGAAGGCGGCTATAAGCCAGTAATTGAGCGTCAGAGACGACTAAATGAGAACATGAAAGAAGTTGTCAAAAAGGAGATTTTGAAGCTTCTTGACGCTGGGATAATTTATCCCATCTCAGACAGTGAATGGGTTTCTCCTGTTCACGTCATGCCCATGAAAGGAGGAATGACTGTCGTTACCAATGAGAACAATGAGCTCATCCCCACAAGGACAGTCACTGGGTGGCGTGTGATACCTCGGGGTCTATGAGGGCGGGAAGTGTACGCCGGTGCCAGGATGAGCATGGACAAGGAGCGGCTTCTGGCAGGCGTCTAGACGGAGGGGCACATGAATGAACCGAATCCACACCGGAATAGGAGAGATCCTGAGACTGTGTAGGGATGGAGCTGCACAGTTGGGGCGATTTCATAATTATACGGGTATGGGACTCTATAATTAAGAGTAGCTCAAATAAAGTGATTTCGAGGTTGTACAGGTATGGGACTGCACAATCGAGAATAGCTTAAATGGTTTGATGGGTACTAACTATATCAACAAGGTGCACCTACCTTTTCGGCGCTCATTCCAGAAAAACTCTAAAGTTAAGCGTGTTTGACTTGGAGAAATTCTAGGATGGGTGACCTCCTGGGAAGTTTTCCCCGGAAACTTGCGAGTGAGGACAAAGCATGTTGGAAAGGTCCCGTGTTGGTCTGTAGTGACAGTCGATAATACAAAATATAAACAGTTATAAAATGACCAAAATGCCCTTAAAACCAGGGATGCCAAACTCTGTGTAAAAACATCAACTCATTATCTCGGAGTAACAAAAAATAAACATCGGGATACAAGAGTCAAATATAAACCAAGCTTAACTAGCCAATGCAACACCGGTTAAACCTACCGGAACAACAACTGATCAAAATCCAATAAAATCAAAACAGTATCCCGACAATAATAGCGGAAAAATAACAATAATGTCAATGACAAGTGCGGAACATATAAGTGTCAACTCTATGGATCCACCAGGAAGGAAACACAGCTACCTGCTGAAATGTAAGAGTCTGATACCCGAGGTAAGAGCAACCGTCAACAAGCTACTAGTGATTTGTAAAACCACGGTGGCAATTTATATGAGTCGCCTACTCAATGTACAATATAAGACAAAAATACAGGCACACGAAGTCAGGCTCGTTGGGTGAGTAAGTCCACGAGCGCAAGTTTACACACACAATCAACATGTGTCAAATACCACACATACAAGTGTTAGGTGAATTACTTGGTTATCATATACTTATCATTATTAAGGGCCCTCTATTGTGTGCCTCGGGCGCGGTAGCGACTGGCCAGCTCCCCGGGGCGTATGCCCAATATAATCATATATATACTGTATAAATATCAACACCAGAATGGGTAAGTTCCGACAAAGAAAACCACTAATAAACATGTGGCCGACAGCTCTAGGAGGGGTGCTCTCCGCAAAGAAATTATAATACAAACCTTGGGGTACACCCGTAAGTCCCCAAGTCGCAGGCTCTATGAGGGGTACTCTCACCAAAAGAAATGGATAATAACAAATAACCAAGGGGTACACCCGACAAATCCCCGAGGCACCAGCTCTGTGAGGGGTACTCTCACTAATATACTAATTGAGGGTACCCATAAATTCCCTCGTCGCCGTCTCTGAGAATACAATTCACTAAAATAACAGAACCCGAGGGGTACCCTCTCTTCCCTCTCGGTGCTACCGGTCAACAGCCCCACAGTAGAACTTATTAATTATTCAGGTACGTTATGCTACCAATTATGAAATCGTATAAGTGTCACCTCAAGTCGTATCTAGGTTGTGTACCATTACAGAGGTTCTCTAACAGAGCCTAAGCTCACAATGTACAAGATATAGCAAGTCAGCATATATAACAAGCATGGCAATAACAGCTCATAGGAGAATCACTTGGCAAACAGCACATATTTATTGTCACGGCAATCCAACACATAAACAACCAGGTACACAACACAGTCAACAGTATGAAGCATACTCGGCAAGCAGTACTACCTAACCATACCAACAAGTATTCGCATACAAGTATATAAGTCTTATAGAGTCACCTCAGTTATGATGGCGTTTTGTCTATCCACCACTAGTTCCTACTGCTCTCGAGTTATGTCTTGTGCCTAAACACATAGACACCACTATCACACAAAAGAACTAAACAAAGAATGCATGCACGTGCAATGCAACCGTGAGTTAAAGTCCAGCCCGACCAGTCTACTCTCACACACCAAAACTACATCTCCAAGTCACGGGCCTAAGGTTCACAGGCTCAAAGCCCAACTAAGTCCAAAACCTCAATTCTGGGCTTAAAGCCCAAACCACTAATCCGTTACCAACTCACAAGAATCTTGGGCCTAAAGCCCATGCCATTAAGCCCACTATAAGCCTTAGATGTCCATGGGCTTTGAGTCCATTTATTTCAAGTCCATATGTTATAATGGTTGTAACATTTTATTACTGGGCCAAGGCCCAATTTAGTCTAACTCTCGTTTAAGAATTTTAGCCGACCCCGAGTTACCGTCCTAGTGGTTCTACCTACGTCGAACAAACCGGCCGCGTAACTTCGGTTCTCTCACTGGATTCCGGTCAAACCTTGCCGGAGCAGTGTCCAAGTTTTCCGGAGAACACACCCAAGCAGCCCAGAAACACGCCTCCTCTAATCTGCCAAACTGGCAAACCATGCACCAAGGCTCAATTAACTCAAAGCAACACAACAAGGACTAAACATCGACCAAGATGACTTAGAACGCAGAATTCTTACCGGAAAAACACGGAATCTGGATTTGTCTCCAGAGACCCGAACTTATGCGTCGACGACCACCGTGAAAATCTGAGCCTTTCGCTTCTGCCCTAAAACACCACTTCTCGAGCACCACCCAACCCGGCTTCGAACTTCCACGCACAGTGTAACCCGAACACAACCAGAAACCACCGTCGGTGACCCACTGCCCTGTGACAACCTGCAAACTGAGCCTCACTAGCTAGATTCGCTCCTGGAACCCACTGCATAGCCGAACCCACAACCCCACAGTCGCCATCAAACCAACGAAACCAACCCAATTAATTTCAATCGACCGAAAAGCAAGAACAGGAGAAGAGAAAAGGAGAAAGACGGTGGCCTACCTACGTGCAAAACGGCGGCAGCTCGAGCTCCGTCCTCGAGGTCTCCGCTCTGCCTAGGTGCACCAAACCTCCAAGACACCACCCTTCTCAAGACCACAAACGGCGGCGACGACTTGAAGGCACACAGCGGCGGCCCGATGTGGAGTAGAAGATGGTGATGGCGTGTGTGTTAGTGAAAGAAGGGGTAGAAAAGAAGTAAAAGAAAACAAAAAAGGGGAAGGAAGATGGCAGCCGGCTAGGGGAGAAAGAAGAGAGGAAAAGTGAGGAGAGAGAGGGAAAAAGAAGATTAAATACCTAGGGTTAGGGTTATGGCCAACCGTGATCAAAACGACGACATTTTGATCATAGGCGTGGTCAACCCCTTATCCTTAGGTAAAAACGCAGCCCTTAGTGTGTTGCATGTTATAAACCTACCAAAACGACGTAGTTTTGGTTTAACCTACCCCAATTTGTAAGTTAAATCTCTTAACACCTGCTGGAACCAAACGAACTCCTAAAGAACGAATGAGAATATCATAAAAGGAATAATTCTAAGAATAGGAATTAATTAATTTAATATTTTTTTAATACCCAAGACTCGGAAATAACACGAGGGTAAAATTGGAAAAAAATTAGAAAATTTCATAATTAAATTATGAAAAATTGGGGCGTTACGCCCTTTTTCTTTTTCCAGTTTGAAGTTTTCAGGTGGTGCATGCCCCAAACTAGGAACAAGCAGCCAGCTCTAATCTTCCACCCAGAGATCGAAAAGAAAACTCGCCAGATTTGTAGGAACAAGCAAAAGCAGCAAAACATGGAGGACAAACCCAATGACAGAGCGCAATAGGGCATTCAACAGGCTCAACCTGTTCGACCCTACATCCCCTTGTCCCAGCTCCTACAACCACCAACCACCATCATCCACAACAGCATAGCCATTCCAGATCTAGATGCTCCATATGAGATCAGAACCAACTTGCTAAGCATGATGAAAAGGCGCACCTTTGGAGGGACACCCACTGAAGATCCAAAGTCACACTTGCAAAACTTCTTGCGAGTGTGCAGTACAGTGAACATAGCAGGGATGACCAAGGAGCAACTATACGTGAGAGTATTCCCATTCCCACTCAGAGATGCAGTATTCGAATGGCTCAACAACCATGAAGCAGGACATTTCACTGACTGGGACAGTCTAGTCAGAGCTTTCCTGAAGGAATACCATCCCTTAAGAAAGGCTGCAAGTTTGAGGCAGCAGCTTATTGGTTTTTCTCAACGCTATGACGAATCAATTCGAGATGCTTGGGAGCGCTTCAAAGGATTACTAAGAAGATGCCCAAACCACCGAATTGATGAGGCCGTGCAACTTGAACAATTCTATTGCGGCCTGTGTGATGAAGACCAGAACACCTTGGACAAAATGGCCAATGGTGCATTCTAGGACAAGGACTATAATGATGGAATCATCATTCTGGAGGAATTGTCCAAGCGAAAGACCCAAGTTAGGGGTGTCAAGTCCTCTGGAATAATTAGTGTAGACCAAGTAACCAAGCTAGAGGCAAAAATAGAAGCCCTCAGGAAGCAATTAGGGGCTGCTCAAGTCAAGACAGCCTCAGCCACAGCCCCAGACTGTGAAAGCTGTGGAGGACCTCACTGTACATCCAGTTGCCCACTCTTTTCCGAATGCGATTCTGAGCAAGCTGACTACATCCAGCAGAAGCCGGGCCCATATGGAAACACTTAAAATCCATCTTGGAGAAATCATCCAAACTTTTTCTGGAAAGGGCCGTCCGAAGAAAGAATTCAACAACAGGCCTAGTACTAGAGACAAAACTGTAAGTTTTCGGACATGCAATTGACACTCAAAAGCAAGCAAAATACGCAGCGGAAAACCGGAAACAACATAGGAACACATGTGAAGCATATAAACCGAATAACAATTTTCCGTACCTTACACGGTTAGGATCTTCCACCTAACTGAAGTGCCAGAATCAGCAAGAGAAAGACAAGGTATCCCGCCCCTCTACGATATCCACACGAACCGTGATCTAGTCGGAATCGTCACACGATCTCCAACTTCGAGCTCTCCCGAACTGGTGTGCTAGCAATAGATTTCTGGGAGGATGAGTTTGTGGTGTTTCTCTTCTTTCTCAAAGAAGGTGATGTGTGTATGCTCTTTCAAGCTCTCAAGAACACTCTCAAGAACAAAACTCAGTGAATGGCAAGAAGGAGAGAAAGTGATTAGATCACTCCAATCCACACATCAAAAGCTAATGGAGATAGTGGAGGTCATGGCCAACACATTGGCCCATTACCCACCACAATTATGTCTATACATAATAATGTCTCCACTAAACCTAAAGTGGCTCAATAATGCTGACAATTAGTGAACCAACCAGCCCAAAATGACCCTGGTCCAACCGCGGTCCAACCACAAACCGGTCCAACCATGGTCCAACCACAGTTCAACCACCTGCTCGAATCAACGGTTCTGTGTGTGTGACCCTGTAGGCACTTGTAACGTCTGGCAATAATTGTAAAATCTCATTTTACAATTATAAGCAAAGAGAGGCGTCTAGCAACACATCATTGCTACCCGAACGACAAGATCAGTACTGATTCAAAATGCCTCGCAAACATGTCATCGTCCCTTCATCCCATTAACAAGATTAAACCGAGACATGGAATATGTCAATCTCGTATATGTTTAATCTCGGTTTCTTGATCCTCGAGTTAACTGTGTAAAAAGGATACCAATGATATCACCATATCATAATCCGAGCACGGCCGTGCATTTACAGTTCAACTCTATCAAGAAACCATCCGATAATATACCCGTTATATGGGTTGGACGAATCCCCTCTGGATCACACAAAACCCACTACACACATATCATATACCAATGATTACCCTTAAGTCCACCCAGTTACGGATGACTAGGAATAATATCAAAGTATATGACTCACATGTTGGGAACCTTGACGATCTCAGGTCTAAGGACAATACATATAAGAATCGCTATCGACAAACATATAACGCTCCATGTAGCATTCTTATGTGGGTCGGTCCAGTCCACAAGTTCTCCAACTTGTACCCGTTCTAGTCTTAATTTATTATTATAACCCATCCATAATAATAATCGACTAGGGACATTTAAGAATATATCAAATATATACTCTAGGGTTATAAATATGTGCAAGCGATTATCTCATAATCATATTTATTGGAATAACCTTAATGTATATACACGACTATATACGATCATCCATTGATTGGCTTTTGGGCATATTACTAACAAAAACTAGGGAGGACAGCCACAGTACCAAGGGCAGAACCAAGGAGGACAACTACGCAACAACAACGACATGATGACCATGCTGTAGTCCATCCTGGAGAAACAGAACAAAATAAGCGAGGAGATCAGCCAACTCAAATCCCACAACAGAATCCTCGAAAATCAAATTGCCCAACAAGCTACCATGTCCTCTAGCCAACAAGGAGCTCTCCCAGGAAAACCAATAGAAAACCCAAGAAATGAGCATGTCAAGGCTGTAACACTTCGTAGTGGGAAGGAGCTAAGAGACACAATGCCAAAACCGCCTCAGGCCGTGGAGCAACAAGCATCGACATCCAGTTCTGGACAGACAGTGCAGGCACAGACTGAGCCTGTGACTGAGACTGTTAGCACAAGAAGAGCTGAGAAACAGCCCCAGACTGTTCTACCATATCAACCTTCTCTCCCATACCCAGAAGTGTACCACAAATCCAAGCTGGAGAAGCAATTCCGTAAGTTCAAGGAAATGCTAAGTAGGTTATATGCCAATGTGCCCTTCAGTGATGTGGTTACACAGATGCCTTCATATGCTAAAATCCTTAAGGATATTTTGACAAAGAAAAGAACTATTGATGACATTGACATTGAAGCCATGACAGCCCAGGGGAGTGCTTTTATTCAACACCATCCACCTAGAAAATGCTCAGACCCTAGAAGCTTGACAATACCTTGTAACATTAGGGACAAGAAGAATGAAGGAGCACTGTGTGATCTAGGGGCTAGTGTCAGTCTGTTGCCACTATCCATCACTCAAGGGATGGACCTCGGAGAAATCAAACCCACAAGGATGACAATCCAACTTGCTGACCGCTCACTTGTGCATCCTGTGGGAGTATTAGAGGATGTTTCCGTAAAGGTTGGTAACTTTTATATTCCTGTTGATTTTGTGGTCACCGATATGGCAATGGATGTCCACACACCTATCATTTTAGGGCGACCTTTTCTTGCCATGGCTAGGGCATTGATTGATGTTGAAGAAGGAAGGGTAACGCTGAGGATTGGAGAAAATACGATGAATTTCAATATGCTCCAGGCCCCTAAGTCAGATTTGAACTTCGGCACCTGCTACTAGGTTGACACTGTTGATGACAATATTAAGTCAACACGACAGGCCCAGCCTGTCCACCAGCCTGTTCAGCAACAACCACCTATCAATCAAACTGGAGCTGATGATTTTGCACCAAATATTGAGATAAAACCTCTTCCTCAAGAATTGAACGAAGTTCGTTTGGATATGAATGGGAATGTCGTAGTTTACAAGGAGAGGACCATAAAAAGGCACAATGGTCAAAACATCTAGCGCGCTTTCAAGAAGGAAGACCAAGTCCTTTTTCGTGGTACAAGACGATCCAAGTGGTCTGGTTCGTTTACTATTCTTCATCGTTTGCCTCATGGAGAAATGGAGATTGCTGGTGACGGGGTCAGCCCGTTCATAGCCCATTGAAGGAGGTTGAAAATTTATCACTCGACCATGGGTGTTTTCAGGGAGAATCAACCTCGCCAAAATCCACCTCCCAATTAGAAAATGAGGGAGTGTCCAGCTAAAAGACGTAAAAGAAGCACACACTTGGGGAAAACCCAGTGCGGTAATTTTTAGTTTCCTTTACTTTTCTTCTTTGGTTGTTTTTGCTTTTCCTTGTGTGTTTTCTTTTGTTTTTAATAATCAGGTGTTGCAATCGATGGAGGAGGGAATCATCAAGTCAGAAATTTGTCAAGAAAGTTCTTCTGTACCCTTTTGATAGTTAACCTCAATTATTTTGCAAAAAGGGTATTTTGATGCTTACACAGGCTCACCAGAGGCTGAGCCAGTGTCAAACTTCCGCCTTAATCCAATACCTCCCTCTCTCCCCATCACTACAACACCATATCATCTAGTTTAGGATAACTCACCCCTACCCACATAGCTTGATTTTCAGTTTGGGGTACTTTTGTGTTATCTATCATAGACTAGTGCTTTTGTATTTTGGATTTCAGTAATGTGTTTTCTTTGCTTGTCTTTATTTTGGCATTACACACTGTTTTTGTTTTGTCTTTGCAGTGAGGACACTGCAGATTTTCAGTTTGGGGTATTTTACGGTGCAATTTTGCCATTTTATGACTTTGTGTAATTTCTGATGTTCATGTAATGCAATTTCAATTGTCGTCTACTTTTATTATGTTTCACCCAGTGTGAACCTGTCGTTAAATTTATGCACCTTCTCTTTTTCAATTTCACTCTGCAAAGTTTCTAATCTCATGACTTGTCTTATTTTCGCATAACGAGCAGAATAGGAATAATCAAGCAACTGCATCTCATGAATTCTGTCAGATGAGGAGAGTCCTGTTAAAGAATTTTCTAAACAGGCTCAGCCTGTATACCTTAGAACAGGCCCTTACCTCTGTCAAGGCAAAATTTAAGCAAGGTCTACATGCAAGGAAAGGATCTAGGCCATCTTTGGCACACCAACCCATACTCATTAAACCTTTGCAACCACATTTGAGCCGATTAAGATGACCCTATTTCATTCATTTACCCTGCACATCCCACCTTAACCATTTGTGCCAGAGCAGGGGCCATTAGTGTCTAAGGGCAAAAATTTTTTCAAACAACCTCACCCTGTCGATGAGCCTGTGAACAAGATTAGAGCAAATTTAGAAAACGAGATCGCCCATACTCAGCCTGTACAAAATTCAGAATGCCACCAAATACATGTACTCCCTCCTCCCTTGAAAAAGTGAAAATGAAAAATATGGGAAAAAGAAAAAAAAACAAAAGAAAACAAAATAAGGAAGGAAGGACAAGGCAAATCACACTCCACAAAAGAGCACGATTCCAATTCATCTGTTGGAGTCAGTGGTTACATCAAGAGTGACTGAAGTATTGGGACACAGTTGCTGAACAGCATGAGATCTCAGAAAATGCAAAGTCAAATAGCCTCTACATGGTCTCAGGCTGTTCATGAACAAGAACAAAAGAATCAAGTTCACATGCCATTGACCTTTGCGAAAACCGTCCACCTTCCTTCGACAACCCTCACCCAGCCTCAATACAACACAGATAAAGTCCTAGTGATCCTAGCTTGATGACTTATGCTCATTAGTGGAGACAAGAGGTAATGGGTCTACATATGAGGTATTGTTTTCACTTTTCAATCTATAACTGAATCCCTTAAATGGCAGAAGGAATGGAGGCCAGTTGCAGAATTGTTCCTATGATTTTTATGACAAAATTTACTGACAAGGAATATGGTTGGAATCGATGCAGTTTTGAAAAAAAATAAGAGCACGCCTGAATTGGGACACCACAAGGAAGAAATCTAATGAAAATCTAATACATTGGAATTATCTTTACTTCCTTTCAAAATCATGCCTTCTTTTCTTTTTTGTTTGCTTGAGGACAAGCAAAATCTTCAGTTTGGGGCTGGGATAATTTATCTCATCTCAGACAATGAATGGGTTTCTCCTGTTCACAGTGTGCCCAAGAAAGGAGGAATGACTGTCGTCACCAATAAGAACAATGAGCTCATCCCCAGAAGGACAGTCACTGGGTGGCGTATGTGCATCGACTACAGAAAACTGAATACTGTCACCAGAAGGATCACTTTCTGCTCCCATTCATCAATCAGATGCTCGAGAGACTGGCAAAGCACTCCTACTTCTGTCACCTGGACGGATATTCTGGCTTCTTCCAGATCCCAATCCATCCAAGTGATCATGAAAAGACAACATTCACATGCCCATATGGAACGTTTGCCTACTGTAGGATGCCGTTTGGATTATGCAATGCTCCAGCAACGATGTATGAGGGCAATCTTCTCTGATATGATCAAGGAAATCATGAAAGTCTTCATGGACGATTTCTCGATCTACGGGAAGACCTTTGATGAATGTCTCGCCAATCTATCTCGAGTGCTGCAAAGATGTGAAGAGGCCAACTTAGTACTGAACTGGGAGAAGCGCCACTTCATGGTTCGAGAAGGGATAGTCTTAGGCCATACTATTTCCGAACAGGGAATAGAAGTTGACCATGCAAAGATCGAGGTGATAGAAATGCTGCCCCCACCAACCGATGTTCGAGGAATTCGAAGTTTCCTTGGTCATGCTGGATTTTATTGAAGGTTAATCAAAGACTTTTCGAAGGTTACTAAGCCGTTGACCAACATGGTCAACAAAGACGTGCCCTTCGAATTTGACCAAGCATGCCTGGAAGCCTTCGAGAAGATCAAGAAAGCACTAATCTCTGCTCCAATCATGCAACCTCCCGATTGGAGCCTTCCTTTTGAGATTATGTGCGATGCTAGTGATCACGCGGTAGGAGCTGTCTTAGGACAAAGGAAAGACAATAAATTGCATGCAATTTATTACGCGAGCAAGACACTCGACGATGCACAGGTCAACTATGCAACAACAGAGAAGGAGATGTTAGCAGTCGTGTTTGCAATAGAGAAATTCCGCTCATACCTTCTCGGTTCCAAAGTTATAGTCCACACGGACCACTCTGCCCTCAATACTTGATGCAGAAGAAAGATGCTAAACCGAGACTAATCCGGTAGGTACTCTTGCTTCAAGAGTTTGTTCTCGAAATCCGATACAAGAAGGGAACCGAGAAAACTATGGCGGATCATCTTTCAAGATTGGCTCAGGAACACATCTCCAACAAAGATAAGCTACCAATTGACGATACTTTTCCGGAAGAACAACTGGCAGCACTAATGGCTGTAACCAAAAGCAACCTCACCACTCCTTGGTATGTCCACTTTGTAAATTTCCTTGCCAGCAATATCTTGCCCCCCGAATTTGCCCTATCAGCAGAAAAAGAAATTCCTCTCAGAAGTCGGGAATTATTTCTGGGATGACCCATTTCTTTTCAAAAGATGTGGCGATGGACTGATTCGATCTTGCATACCGGAGGACGAGATTGACAATCTACTCCTTAACTTCCATGCTTCACTTTATGGTGGCCATATGAGCGCGTGGAAGACGGCAACGAGAGCCTTGCAAAGTGGATTTTTTTGGCCGAACATGTTCAAGGATGCCAAGAAATTCACACGGTCGTGTGATCGTTGCCAACGCACAGGCAATGTCTCCCAATGCAATGAGATGCCACAGCAAGGCATTTTGGAGGTCGAACCTTTCGACATATGGGGAATAGACTTTGTGGGACCATTCCATCTTCCCGATCCAACTGCTACATCTTGGTGGCGGTAGATTATGTTACAAAATGGGTAGAGGCCATTGCATCACCCACCAACGATGCTCGGGTTGTCGTCAAATTCTTTAGAAAGATCTTTTCTCGATTTGGCACACCCAGGGCATTGATAAGCGATGGTGGCACCCATTTTTGCAACAGACAGTTGGAGGATGTACTTCGTAATTATGGAGTCACCCACAAGATTGCTACTCCATACCATCCTCAGACTAGCGGGTAGGTGGAAGTTTTCAGTAGGGCAATTAAGCTGATCCTGGAAAAGACGGTGAACTCATCAAGGAAAGATTGGGCTATTAAACTCGATGATACTTTATGGGCCTACCGGACTGCTTATAAGACCCCTATCGGCATAATACCCTACCGGCTCGTGTACAGGAAGTCTTGCCACCTTTCGTTCGAGCTCCAGCACAAGGCCTACTGGGCGATCAAAGTTGTGAACTTTGACCCCATGGCAACTGGAAAGCACCGCTTGTTGCAGCTCAACGAGCTTGAAGAAATCCGTTTGGATGCCTACGAAAGCGCCATGATCTACAAGGAGAGGACCAAACGGTGGCACGACAAGCAGATAATCAAGAGAGAATTTAGAGCTGGGGACTATGCTCTACTATTCAACTCCCGACTCAAGCTCTTCCCAGAAAAGCTTTGATATCGATGATCGGGTCCTTTTGAAGTTGTCAAAGTCCACCAGTCTGGAGCTGTTGTGATTCGAAACAAAGAAGACAGTACCTTTACCGTAAACGGACAACGTCTGAAATTCTACCTCTGCGAAGAGCCAATCGGACAAGAGGTGGTGTTACCATTCGCCGATGCACCCTCTCCATAAGAGGCATCGAGTCCAGCTACAAGACGTTAAAGAAGCGCTTCGTGAGAGACAACCCACGAATCTTTTTGAAGATCACATAATAAAGCAGTTTGGGGGTGGCTCCCTCAAACCACCACCGCAACATAAATAAAGAACGACAATTGTGGAATAATAAGGGCACAGGGCCAGTGAGACAGTGGCACTACAACAAGGCTATTGGCATCAAGATAAATATAAATCTATATTTATCTCGACCCACCAAACATCAAGGGCGACGGTGAGTGAAAGAAGTAGCTGGCAAAGAATTTTTGACTAGAGCATGATACCAAATATAAATATATATATCTGTGTACCTTAGTACATTAGATATATATATATTATATTGCCTTGTCTCTTATCAAAACCCGAGGAGGAGCAGTGTCTTAAAAGCGGCACAAGCATATGAAATAAACATACATATATACTCATCTCATCACAATAAAGTGTATATATATATTTTTTTATTTTCATGGATTCTTAACACAGGAGGGACATAAATGCGGCAGATCAAGAACATTGGTTGACAAAATAAATTTTTGATGGACATGGGTCTCTGAGCTTACATAATTATTTTTGTTCCACCCAATGATGTGTGGATAACGACAGCTCAAAGGGACTCACAAGCCACTTCCCGCCACAAAAGAGATCTGGATAATCACTTACCTTTCTCAAATCTTATCTCAAATCCCTAACTTCTTTCTAACCCTTTCACTTTAATCACCTTGGAGTATCTGCAAAATCAAATTTAGCAAGATAATAACAAAACACAAACCCGAAACTCAACCCAATAAAACTCCGAAACTAGCAAACACTCCACCATGACCATCTCTTCTCTCTTTTCTTCGCTTTTTAACCCCATAAGAATCAAGGCCGACGCAACCAACCATGGCCGAGGCCTCGGCACCGCACACAACCGGCCGTCTTCACCCCCTGCCAAAAGCCACACCTCTGCTCGCCACCTGTCTCCTCGAACGCTCGCCCCGCCGCCTCCTCCAGCAGGTCTCACCGGACCTCCTCCTCACCACCGGCCAGACACCGCCTCGCCATCACTCGGCTATTTGCCCTCGCCGTCTGTCTCCACCACCCTCCACCCGTGCCACCTCTTCGGCCAATCAGGCAGCACCACCAAGGGACGGCGTCATGCAGGCAAGCACCCACTCGGCTCCTCACCGCACGAGCCAGCCGGCCGCCTCCTCGGCCTCATCTCGTTCCACCACTGCACGCCGCCAGCGTGCAGATCAGCCGCGCTGCCCTCCTCGTCGCTCCTGCCCTCCACTCGAGCTGCACCAGTCGACAGCCACCACGGCCACTGCTCCGGTAGCCTCTCACCGCGAGGCTATTTTTTCCCATGAGTCTCCTCGTGCTCGCTGCCCAACACCAGCTGCATAAGGAGTCCTACACCCGCCACCGGTCTTCTCTTCGCGCCAGCAACCCGAATTGCCCTTCCTCGGGCACAGTAGCCAAACACCAAATGCCGGCCCCTATCTCGACCAGGACCTGTGCTTGGAAGTTCTCGAGCACTGCACCTCGACGTCCCATATCCACCGTTGAAGACCTGCCGGTGGTGGAACTCGATGGGGATTGTAACGTCCCGACTTATCGACTGTTACTACAGACCAACACGGGACATTTCCAACATGCTTTGTCCTCACTCGCACGTTTCCGGGGAGAACTTCCCAGGAGGTCATCCATCCTAGAATTGCTCCAAGTCAAGCACGTTTAACTTCGGACTTTTTCTAGAATGAGTACCGAAAAGGTAGGTGCACCTTGTTGATATAGTTAGTACCCATCAAACCGTTTAAGCTATTCTCGATTGTGCAGTCCCATACCTGTACAACCTCGAAATCACTTCATTTGAGCTATTCTTAATTATACAGTCCCATACCCGTATAATTATGAAATCGCCCCAACTGTGCAACCCCATCCCTACACAGTCTCAGGATCTCTCCTATTCCGGTGTGGATTCGGTTCATTCCTGTGCCCCTCCGTCTAGAAGCCTGCCAAAAGCCGCTCGTTGTCCATGCTCATCCCAGCACCGGTGTACACTACCCGCCCTCATAGACCCCGGGTGTCACAGGGATTCCGAGCCATCCCCACGACGAAGCCATGCCCAGCCAGCCCGAGCCTCAACCCGAGGCACTACATCTACATGGCCCAGTCGTGCTCGAGCCAATGTACGGGCTCGGCATGCACCAACACCAGCCAGGCCACCCGCCCTGCATAAGCGCACTCGAGCAGAACCAAGCCCACCACCAACATGCAAAAGTGCCCGGAATTCTCCACCCCAGAAAAGTAAGTCATCACAACCCCATCCTCCTCCTTCTTTTCATCCTACTTTGCCCAATGCAACACTTAGAGAAGCCTACCAAAAATTGCTTAAGCGACCCATTAGACAAACCCGATACATGAATGACGATGTTGTCACGCACATGGGAAATAGGAAGGAAGTTAATCGATTTCTGTCCACTGTTGGTTTGGTTAGGTTTGCGTCATCGAGGTTCCCTGCCTATATTGAACTCACTTACGAATTTTTCTGCACCTTCTACTACTCTCTTGAAGAATATGTTGCTAATGATTCGGGTGACATTCAGTTTAGGCTAAACAATCTTGATTTTGCCTTAACATTACTTGAGTTCAATAATATTTTTGGCTTTTCCAACCGTGGGAATCGTTATATCCCTCCTGATTTTAATGACCAATTAGTTTGGGAAGTATTAGCCGACAACATCCATTACACAAACAACGTGTCTAAAGACTCTAGACTGAAAAACCCCACCCTCCGTTATTTGCATAGAGTGTTGTCCAATTCCCTTTTTAGCCAGGATTCCTCTGAGGGTGTGGTTAATCATGAGGAGCTTTTCTTCTTTCATTGTATGGTGCAAGGTATTCCGGTAAATGCCGGTTATTTTCTATTGTATCGGTTCCATCAAACTGCCCATGTTTTCAACCAGAAAAATAGTGGAGGAGGGTTAGTTTCAGCCATGGCCGTGTCATTTGGTCTTGATTTGTCTTAGCACACTGTCCACCCAAAACCCACAGATTTAGGCTTCGATACTTTCTGTCGTATGGGCTTACTTGGAGCGAATGGAGGTGGTGGTGTACATGCTTTTTCTGTGCAGGAGGACGAGGATGATGCTGTTGCCCATGATGATGCTGCTGCAACTAGACGATGTTCACACAAGCTGCCCATTTCTGAGGGAGCTTTGGAGGGGTTGGAGGCCTTACCGGACCTCTATACAGACTTCCAGCGCTTGGCAGGCCGCCAAGCACAATTTGATGAGAGGCTTTCATCCACCCAAGCTTAATTCCAGATGTTCCAGGTGAAGTTATGGGAGGGATTGCAGCTGTTTGTGCCTTGTATCCGCGAGATCAAGAATGATTTGGACTATCTGATGTGGCGTCATGGGCGATGATATTGTGTTGTTGGTTCTCTCTTTTATTCTATTCTTTTAATTTCTATTCTTTCAATTCAATAATGATGCTGCAGTATATTTCTTATGTCTCTCACTATGCCTAATTTCAGTTTGAAGGGGGATTTTTTTTGGTTTTGTGCCGTGAGGACACAACACCCTTCAGTTTGGGGGGTTGCTGGGAAGTTTCAGTGAGCTTAGTCACCGTTCCGGCGGGATTGACTGGAATCTGGCGAGGCTAGGGATTTCTCCAACGAAGTTCGACACTGTTTCGACAAGGCAAATACCTTCTTCTGTTGTTAACGGTAATTCCCTGTTAGGTTGTAGTTAAATTTTATTCATATCATGTACAATAAATGTTTGTAACTCATGTATCGGAAAGAAAGGGAAATAGTGGAAACCGAGTGTGATGAGTTGAGTGACGTGGTCGGGTTAAGTCCGACGTGCATAAGACTCTAGAACGTGTAGCCATGGGCTCGGGTATAACCTAAGATCGAGACTTAGAGAAACTGGGCCCAAGCCCAATTTTTGTTAAGTTATTATGGGTTTGAAATGGATGTAAGGAGGGTGGACTTTATGTTAGTGTAATATGCCCAAAAGCCAATCAACGGATGATTGTACAAAGTCATGTAAATACATTAAGGTTATTCCAATAAATATGTTTTTGAGATAAACGCTTGCACATATTTATAACCCTAGAATATTTTATATTCTTAAATGTCCCTAGTCGATTATTATTATGGATGGATTGTAATAATAAATTAAGACTAGCGTATGTTGAGAATTATATGAGATATGAATTCTACATACGGGTACAAGTTAGAGAACTTGAGGTCTGGACAGACCCAACATAAGAACACTACATGGAACGTTATATGATTGTCATTAGTGGTTCTTATATGTATTGTCCTTAGACCTGAGATCATCAAGGTTCCCAACNATTGTCATTAGTGGTTCTTATATGTATTGTCCTTAGACCTGAGATCATCAAGGTTCCCAACATGTGAGTCATATACTTTGATATTACTCTTGGCTATTCGTAACTGAGTAGACCTTAGTGTAATCATTGGGTATATGATATAATGTGTAGTGGGTTTTGTATGATCAAGATGGGATTCGTCCAACCCATATAACGGGTATATATTATCAGATGGGCCTCTTGATAGAGTTGAACTGTAAATGCATGGCCATGCTCGGATTATGTGATATGGTGATATCATTAGTATCCGTTTTACACAGTTAACTCGGGGATCAAGAAACTTAGACTAAACATATACGAGATTGACATATTCCATGTCTCGTGTTTGATCTTGATAATGGGACGAAAGGACGATGACAAGTTTCCGAGGCACAATGAATCAGTATTGATCTTGTCGTTTGGGTAGCAATGATGTGTTGCTAGACGCCGCTCATTGCTTAAAATTGTAAATGAGTTTACAATTATTGCCAAACGTTACAAGTCCCTACAGGGTCACACACTTAGAACTATTGATTCGAGCTGGTGGTTGGACCATGGTTCGACCAGGTGGTTGGAACATGGTTGGACCATGGTTGGACTATGGTTAGACCGTGGATGGACTAGGGTCATTTTGGATTGCTTTGGTTCACTAATTGTCTGAATTATTGAACCAGATTGATTCCATGTGATGTGTAATCCCACTAAGAGATAATGGAGACATGATTAGACAAAAGCCTAATCATGATGGGCCGAGGGGGTTGGCCATTGTCTCATGCTTTTGTTGAGTGGGATTAGTGTATGCATAATTAGATTATGCTTGTGAGTTCATTCATCCTGGTTTTGAGACTTGAGAGAGTTTTTTCTAGACTTTGTAAGAACACACACACACCCCTCTTTCTTTGACAAAGAAACTAACACATCAAACACAAGTTCTAGCTCCCGGAATTCTGTAGCTAGCACTGCGGTTCGGGAGTGTTCGGGTTGGTGATCGTGAGATAGTTGCTGGCTAGTTATCGACGGTTCGTGTGGATACCGTAGAGGAGTCGGATTTCTGTCCGGTTCTAGCTGATTCGGCTCAACAGTTGAGTGAAAGAACTTGACCAATCCAGGTACAAATTTATGTTATTCGGTTTACTCTGTTTGACATGGATCCTCCATGAGTTCCGGATCTTTCTGCTGCATTTTGTTTATCAAGTTTGCATGCCCGGTTACTTACAGTGGTAGCGGAGCCTCTTGTAAAACACTAAACCGAATCAGTTGTTTATATGTATGATATGTTATATGTGATGTGGCCTGATCATGATTGTATAAGCAACATAACTTGATCATAGTTTATTATGCTTATGTTGATCGTATGTTTAAACTAGATCATTATGATTCTCATATATGTGATATGTTGAAGTCGGATCCGTCAAAGGTGTTTGACAGCAAGTTCTTGATTGGTATATGATATCAACCAAAGAGTATTTTCGGCAGGAAGTCGAATGAGTTCGACAAGGTTGATTGAATGGTATATGATACCAAAACATCGATGTTTAAGATATAAACATCGATGTTCTCTTTGGTCTATTGTCGGCTGAGGGGTCAAAACATCGATGTTTAAGATGTAAACATCGATATTCTGAACATTCTGCCAATTGTTTGGAGTTCCAGAAACTTTAAACATCGATGCTTAACGGTTAAACATCGATGTTCTGGAATCCAGAAACTTCAAACACCGATGATGAAGTGTCAACATCGATGTTCTGGAATTCTGAAACTCCAAAAATCGATGTGGATGACCAAATAGCGTTGTTTTGAGATTCTGCCAACTTACTTGAAGTTCCAGAATTCTCAAACATCGATGTTCTAGGGGTAAACATTGATGTTCTAAAATTCTGCCAAATAGTTTGGAGTTCCAGATTCTCAAAACATTCGATGTTCTGAGTCAAACATCGATGTTCTTGTTTTGCCGATTGTTGGCCGCGTAGTCAAAACATCGATGTTTATATTTTTCGCCGTGCTACCTCTGCGTAGCGGCTTATATTGCATATGATGCATAGTTATTGTATATGCGATATATAATATGTTAATCACATGCATAATTGTTATGCATGGAAATAATTTGGTGACAAGCACTCTTCTATGCTTAGATCAATACTTGGTAGTTTTGCCAAAGCAAAGTGCCAATGTTTATCCTAGCACAATGTAAATATTAAGTTCTTCTTGTGTTGCCTTCCATGATCAGCACTCATCATTGCTTAGATCAACAATTGGTAGGTTTTTCCAAAGAAATGTGCCAATGTTTATCCTAGCAAGGTGCGACGGGATAATCGTAATATCCGAACTGCTTATTGTGGGTTGAACTTAACTAAGTCATCTCAATAGGATTGAGGACTTAGAGGCAAAGAGTTGAGCTAAGTCTATGAGATAGACAAGAACAAGTGTTGTTCACTCAACTATCCAAAAGTTGCATGAGATGTAATTGACAAGAGTTGTCTACCTAAATAACTATGATGTAAGCGATCAGCCAAAGCTGACTTATCTTGTAGTGAAATATGGATCATGCCTACTTATCATTATCTTGATTCATAGTAGGAGCATCATTTAATAGAATTCATTGTTAAATGATTTTATGTATGCATGACTCTGATTTGTGTGAGTTGATCATTGTTGTAGAGTAATCATGGCACAAAACACAAGTACACTATCACTGTGATCTGTCCTTGAGAAGGAAAAAACTTAATGGGAATAACCTCCTTAAGTGGCATCGCAATTTGAGGATAGTCCTCAAACAAGAAAAGAAATTATATGTCCTTGAAGGTCCTGTTCCTATTGAACCGGCACCTAATGCTCCTTGGGCAGAAAGAGATGCTTACAAGAAGCATGTCGATGAGGCATTGGATGTCGCTTGCCTTATGCTTGTTAACATGGACTCTGAGCTTCAGAAGCAACTTGAGAACTTGGGTGCGTTCGATATGATCGAACACCTGAAAATGCTCTTTGAAGAGCAAGCTAGGCATGAGAGGTATGAGACCTCAAAGGAATTGTTCCAATGCAAGATGGTTGAGTCATCACCAGTCAGGTCTCATGTGCTCAAGATGATTGGATACATTGAGAGCCTTGAGGGTCTAAGTTTTCCTTTGCAGAAGGAGTTGGCTGTTGATCTAGTCCTGCAATCGTTGCCGGATAGTTACAGCCAATTTGTCATGAATTTCAATATGAATCATCTTGACAAATCCTTGTCTGAGTTGCTTAACATGTTAGGAACAGTTGAGCAACAGATGAAGGCAAATAAATCCAACAGCATATTGATGGTTGGAAATAGCAAAGGAAAGGGAAAAAGCAAGAAGAAGAAATCTGCCAAAAAGTTTGGTTCATCTTCTTCACAAGTGCTGAAACCCAAAGGTGGTGTTGCAAAGGAAGGACAATGTTTCCATTGCAAGAAACCTGGCCATTGGAAGAGTAACTGCCTTATTTACCTTGAAGAGGTGAAGAAACAGAAGGGAAGTAAGACTTCCGCTTCAGGTATTTTTGTTATAGAAGCTAATATCTTTATCTCTGCATCATGGGTATTAGATACCGGATGTGGTTCTCACATTTGTGTAAATGTGAAGGATCTAAGAAAGACGAGAATATTAGCAAAGGGTGAGATAGACCAATGCGTTGGAAATGGAGCAAGAGTTGCTGCATTAGCCGTAGGGACTTACTATCTAACCTTATCGAGTGGTTTGGTTTTAGAGCTTGACGATTGTTATTATGTACCTACCATAAGCAGGAATTTGATTTCTGTTTCTTGTCTGGACAAGAAAGGTTTTTCATTTGTAATAAAGAACAATTGTTGTAATATTTATTTCAATGATATTTATTATGGTGGTGCATATTTGAGCAATGGTTTGTACGTTCTAAACCGAGAAACACCAATCTATAATATTAATACGAAGAAGGTTAGATTAAAAGATTCTAATGAAACCTATCTCTGGCATTGTTGATTGGGCCATATAAACGAGACTCGTATTTCTAAACTCCATAAAGATGGACTTTTAGACTCATTTGATTTTGAATCATATGAGACATATGAGTCATGTTTATTAGGCAAAATGACGAAGGCTCCTTTTGCTGGTAAAGGTGAAAGAGCTTCAGACTTGTTAGGTCTTATACATTCTGATGTATGCAGACCTATGTTTACACAGGCTAGAGGTGGATTTCGATACTTCATTACATTTACTGATGATTAGAGTAGATATGGCTATGTGTATCTTATGAAGAATAAGTCAGAATCCTTTGAAAAGTTCAAAAAATTCAAGAATGAAGTACAGAATAAACTCGGGAAGAGTATTAAGATGCTTCGTTCTGATCGAGGAGGTGAATACTTAGACCGAGATTTTCTTGATCATCTAAAGGGTTGTGGTACTATACCACAACTTACTCCACTAGGAACACCTCAATGGAATGGTGTGTCCGAACTCGAGCACTCTCGAACCGCAGTCCTAGCTATAGAATTCCGGGAGCTAGAACTTGTGTTTGATGTGTTACTTTCTTTCTCAAAGAAAGGGGTGTGTGTGTGTGTGTGTTCTTACAAAGTCTGGAAAAAACCCTCTCAAGTCTCAAAACTAGAATGAATGAACTCACAAGCATAATCTAATTATGCATACACTAATCCCACTCAGCAAAAGCATGAGACAATGGCCAACCCCCTTGGCCCATCATGATTAGGCTTTTTTCTAATCATGTCTCCATTATCTCTTAGTGGGATTACACTTCACATGGAATCAATCTGGTTGAATAATACAGACAATTAGTGAACCAAAGCAATCTAAAACGACACTGGTCCATCCACGGTCCAATCACAGTCAAACCATGGTCCAACCGTAGTCCAACCATGGTTCAACCATCAGCTCGAATCAACAGTTCTAAGTGTGTGACCCTGTAGGCACTTGTAACGTTTGGCAATAATTGTAAACTCATTTACAATTATAAACAATGAGCGGCGTCTAGCAACACATCATTGTTACCCAAACGACAAGATCAGTACTGATTCATTATGCCTCGGAAACATGTCATCGTCCTTTCGTCCCATTATCAAGATCAAACACGAGACATGGAATATGTCATTCTCGTATATGTTTAATCTAAGTTTCTTGATCCCCGAGTTAACTTGGTAAAACGGATACTAATGATATCACCATATCACATAATCCGAGCATGGCCATGCATTTATAGTTCAACTCTATCAAGAGGCCCATCTGATAATAGATACCCGTTATATGGGTTGGACGAATCCCATATTGATCATACAAGACCCACTACACATTATATTATATACCCAATGATTACACTAAGGTCTACTCAGTTACGAATAGCCAAGAGTAATATCAAAGTATATGACTCACATGTTGGGAACCTTGATGATCTCAGGTCTAAGGACAATACATATAAGAACCACTAATGACAATCATATAACGTTCCATGTAGTGTTCTTATGTTGGGTCAGTCCAGACCACAAGTTCTCTAACTTGTACCCCTATGTAGAATTCATATCTCATATAATTCCCAACATACGCTAGTCTTAATTTATTATTACAACCCATCCATAATAATAATCGACTAGGGTCATTTAAGAATATAAAATATTCTAGGGTTATAAATATGTGCAAACGTTTATCTCATAAACATCTTTATTGGATTAACCTTAATGTATTTACATGACTATGTACAATCATCCATTGATTGGCTTTTGGGCATATTACACTAACAGTCTCCCACTTGCACTAAAGCCAATCATCCATGTATCTAATACCAATAGATGTAGCATGACCATCATGCTTTCGCTGTGTGAGAGGCTTAGTCAATGGATCTGCTACATAGTTCTCAGAAGGAACTTTGCATTGCCTCAGTTGTAGAGTCGACAACTGTTTCTTGCATGGAACTCTTCCAGCAAACAGCACCACCTCCAAGACAAAATACATAACCTGACTGCGATCTAAAGTCATCCCTGTCGGTTTGGAAGCTAGCATATGTGTAACCCTTTACAACAAGCTCATCAACGCTTCCGTATACAAGGAATGCATCCTTAGTCCTTCACAAGTACTTAAGGATGTTCTTAACTGTTGTCCAGTGACCTTCACCGGGATCAGATTGATATCTGCTTGTGACACTTAATGCATATGCGACATCTAGTCGAGTACATAGCATGGTATACATGATAGATCCTATTGCTGACGCATAAGGAATCTTACTCATTTGCTCTCTCTCCTTAGATGTACTAGGACATTGATTCTTGGAGAGAGATATGCCATGTGACATGGGCAAGAAACCTTTCTTGGAATCTTGTATGCTAAACCTCTTTAGCACCTTGTCAATTTATGTACTTTGACTTAGTCCAAGAAGTCTTTTGGATCTGTCTCTATAGATCTTTATGCCTAACACAAAGGCACCTTCTCCTAAGTCCTTCATTGAGAAATTCTTTCCTAACCAAGTCTTTACAGACTGTAGTGTCAGAATATCATTCCCAATGAGTAGAATGTCGTCAACATACAACAGTAAGAAAATGATTGTGCTCCCACTAACCTTCTTGTAAACACATGGCTCATCTTCATTTTTAATGAAACCAAACTCTTTGATCACTTCATTAAAACGAAGATTCCAACTCCTAGAAGCTTGCTTCAATCCATAAATGGATCTCTGCAATTTGCATACCTTATTAGCATTCTCTAGAGTGACAAAACCTTCAGGTTGTGTCGTGTACACATCCTCTAAAAGATTTCCATTAAGGAAAGCAGTTTTGACATCCATTTGCCATATCTCATAATCATGGTATGCTGCTATAGCCAATAGAATCCAGAAGGATTTAACCATGGCAACTGGCAAGAAAATTTCATCATAGTCAATACCATGAACTTGCTTGAAACCTTTCGCAACCAATCGCCCATTAAAGGTAATCACATTACCATCCATGTCGGTCTTTTTCTTAAAGACCCATTTGCACCTTATGGGTTTTACCCTTTAGATGGATCAACCAAGGTCCATACCTTGTTTTCATACATGGATTCCATCTCCGAATTCATGGCTTCTAGCCACTTCTTAGAGTCTCGACCCGTAATAGCTTGCTGATAGGAAGTGGGCTTATCCTCATCAGTGAGCATCACGTCTCCAGTATAAGTTATAAGAAATCCATATCTCTCAGGCTCATACCGAGTCCTATCAGACCCCCCGGTCCGTGTGTTACAGGTACAGGATTCTCACCCACAACAACTTGTGGTTCCTGTCCTTGTTCCATCTCAGCCTCAATACCTCGAACTTCTTCGAGTTCTATTTTCCTCCCACTGACCTCTCTAGAAATAAATTTTTTTTCTAGAAAGATAGCAGTACGAGCAACAAACACTTTGTGCTCTGTGGGATTATAGAAATAATACCCTTTAGTTTCCTTAGGATATCCAACAAAGAGGCACTTGTCGGATTTAGGGCCGAGTTTATTTGATGCTTCTCGTCTCATGTAAGCCTTGCAACCCCAAATCCTCGTAAAAGACAAGTTGGAACGCTTCCCAATCCATATCTCACATGGTGTCTTTTCAACCGACTTAGATGGAACACGGTTAAGTGTAAAGGCAGCACTCAATAATGCTTGTCCCCAAAATGAAGAAGGAAGGTTAGCTTGACTCATCATAGAACGAACCATGTCTAACAAAGTTCTATTCCTCCTTGTATCCCGATGTTTATTTTTAGTTACTCTGAGGTATTGAGTTGATGTTTTTACACAGAGTTTGACATCCCTTGTTTTAAGGGTACTTTGGTCATTTTATAATTGTGTATATTTTGTGTTGTCGATTTTGGGATGTGGTCGTTTCAGCTAGTGTGCAAGTGTGGAAAATAAAAGAGAAGGGGAGAAGAAGAAGATTTGGCTTGCATCCCGGTGTAAAACCGAGATTGCCTACGTACCCGGGTGACCGGGGTCAAAGCTACATAGTTCTAAACATGGCACTAATCAGCCACTTACATCATCAAAAGCATCATTATGTGATCAGAAAGAATCAATCATAAAGAGTTAAGTGTTACCTCTTGTAGCCCTCCTCTAGCTCCATGTAATGGGTTGAGTTCTACACCCACCTTCTTGCCACTTCTAAGCTCAATGGTTGATCCTCTTCTTGATTCCTCCTTGCTATACTACTGCTGATGCCTCTCGCAAAATTTCTCCAGAGTCTCTGCCTAAGAATATATTTCTAGGCTTGGAGAGGTAGAGTTTCTCCAAGCACTCAAGGCTTATGGGTGTGTCTATGAATGATAGTGTCCTTTGAAATGTGTGTGAGGGGTCCTATTTATAATGCTCTGGATGATAGTGTCCTCTGAAATGTGTGTGAAGAGTCCTATGAATGATAGTGTCCTTTGAAATGTGTGTGAGGGGTCCTATTTATAATGTGTGGACCTACTTAATGGTAAAGATTATGCCCGAAAATCTGGTCCAAAACCGCGTAGAATTAAATTAGGAATGAAAATCGGCAAAAAATCAGTTTTTGGGCACCCATGTCCGCCAGAACCTGGCGGTCATCCTGAGATGGCCGCCCGGCTCCTCCGGTTTAATGCACTTTCTCCTTTTTTTAGCCCCCAATCCCTCAGATTTCTCCCTGATTTGATCCTACCGCGTAATCAACCCCTAATCAACCCAGAATCACTCCATTACTTGATGATTACTCCTCTAAATCATTCCATAGCTAATTGATTACACATTAACACCCATTTTAAGCAAAATCATACAAAAAATAAAAAATCTAATCAAGAGATGATTTAATTCTGATTTTTCACGAAAATCAGAGCTAAAATTAACCTGCAAGAAATGTGTTAATAGGCTCATTAAACTCTCTAGAATTCTTATTTCATTAACTTGGACCTCTCATTTTATTTCTAACCCAAAAATGAATCATCTCATCATGCTTGGATTGAAACTAAACCAGAAAGCCCAAGTAATGAAATAAAACATAATTTAGTTTAATAAACCTTAATATATTTTATCCTAAGATTAAATCTTCTCATTAGTCCTAGAATTCGAATATATATAGGTTTAAATTTCCAAAATATATTAATTCTACTAAATTAAATTTTTAATATGCATTAACCTTGGACCAAATCATCTCATTAATCCTAAGTTCCAGCATGTTCGAAATCTAATTTTTGTGGAAATATATGGGTCAAATTTGGGTGTTCACAACAGCAAGGGTAGACCAAGAGGTGATTAAAAATTGAGCTAAGGAACGGGAAGTGGTGTGCGCCATGAATTTTGAGCAGCTATGCTCTTTGTTTGGAAATCTGGGGCAGTTACGCCACCAAGTATAGTCCAAATCAATCAGAATGACGGGGCAGCTATGCCCCTAATGCGTTATCGATTGAGGAAAAATCGGGCAGCTATGCCTCTTATGTGCATCGATTCAAAACGTATGGGCAGCTATGCCCTTGAAGTGACCAATTTCAAAAACTTGGACAACTATGCCCCCAATTTCAAACCAACCTTCAAAATTTAGGTACCTATACCCTCGGTTTGAAATCATTTTTGGAGAATTCGGGCAGCTATGCCCATGATGCAATCAACTTCGAGATTTCGGATAGTTATGCCCTTAGTGATCAAAGTAAAAATTGCGAGCAGCTATGCCCTTTATGAAATCAAACTCAAAAAATCAGGCAGCTATGCCCTTAAGGCAACCAAGTTAAGAGCTCGGGTAGCTATGCCCTTCAATTAAATTCAAAAGAACCGGGCAGCTATACCCTTCAAATTCAAAAATCTGGGCAGCTATGCCCTTTATGCAATCAAAGTGAAAACTCAGGCGGTTACGCCTTTCATGCAATCACATTCAAAGATTTTTGGGCAGCTATGCCCTTCGAAATCGACTTCGAAAATTCGGGCAGCTATGCCCTTCATGTGTTCAAAAAATCCGGACAGCTATGCCCTCCACAAGTTTTAAAAAACCGAGCAGCTATGCCCCTCTCAATATTTTGGGTGAATATGCCCATGGTGTAATCAACTTTGAAAATATGGGCAGCTATGCCCTTAGGAGGGAATTAATTTCAAGAATTCGGGCAGCTATGTCCTTAATGCAATCAAATTCAAAAAACTCGGGTAGCTATACCCATCATTCATTAGAATTCAAAATTTCGGGCAGCTATGCCCTTAAGAGGGAATCAATTTCAAGGATCCGGGCAGCTATGCCCTTAATGCAATCAAATAAACACTCGGGCAGCTATGCGCTTAATGCAATCAAATAAACACTCAAGCAGCTATGCCCTTTGTGCAATTAAATAAATTCACGGCCAGTTATTCCCACGATGCATTCAACTTAAGAAGACTTTGGCAGCTATGGCCTCCATGTAATCAAATGAAAAAACTTGGGCAGCTATGCCCCTTGTGCTTAAAAACTCGGGCAGCTATGCCCCTGATGCTTCTAAATCAAAAGAAATCCAGACAGCTCTGCCCACCAAGCAATCATGAACTTGGGCAGCTATGCCCTTCCATTTTAAAAACTTGGACAGCTATGCCCTTGATTTAAAATCAACTCGAAAGATTCGGGCAGCTATGCCCTTCATATGTCTAAAAACTCGGGCAACTATGCCCCTGATAAACTTAAAACAAAAAAACCTCGGCAGCTATGCCCATGGCGTAATCAACTTAAAAAATGCAGGCAGCTATGCCCTCTCTCAACATCAGAAAATTAGGGCAGCTATGCCCCTCATGTTCAAAATCCAGACAACTATGCCTTTTGTTCAACTTTCAAAAATTAGGGCATCTATGCCCCTAATTCAAGTTCGAAAAACTAGGGCAGCTATGCCCATTGTGCATTCATTCCAAGAAACATGGGCAGCTATGCCCTAAGGATCAAACATTCACTCTAATGGGGTAGCATGCCCCGAAAATCACACAATTCAATTCATGGGGTAGCATGCCCCTGGCATGATTTCACAAAAAAGGTTGGGCCTTACAACTCGTTTTATTGAGAGTGCCCAAACTCATCAACAAAAGTTGGGGCTTACATCTCCTTGAATGCCCATAACACCACACATCATCATTATAAGAAAAAAATTGGGCCTTACATCTTATCAATAGTGCCCAACATCATTCATTAATCATCAAAATCCAGGGGGCCGTCGTGCCCCTGGAGTCTACAGGTGACCATAATGTCTACACCTTGAGTGTGGGCATGGCATGCCCGTTATTCTACAGATAGACTCATCTAAAGGTTCGGGCGTGCCATGCCCCTCCACTCATTAACCCAGGAAATGTAATTCTACATCAAATGACAAATTTATGATGTTGTCACCTTTATTGATCATTTGTCCTCAACCAAATCTACCTTCTTAAACAATCCATGTTCTACTTGTAAGTGATGCAAGAGCATGTCTGAGTGTGTCATTGATGCATTTTATTTCCGTGTGACTTTTTCAAAGTTATACTTCTTGATCATTTCACAACACGACAAACAAATAACTCACGAGTAAACGCAACAATTGTTAAGAACTAGCTAATGTCACAACTTATGATTATCTAGGCAATTCAAATAAAACATGGTGTAGGGTGATGTCGAAACTAACAAATAAAAAGAAATAAAATTGCAAACTTAATCTAAAGCAAAGTTCTATCAATATCTAAAGCAATCTAGGAAATCAGGGTTCACACAGTTACGATCTAGGTTTATTATGCATGGATGTCGATTTCACCTATTGATGTGTGATTGTGGGCAATTGTTTCTAATGTCTTAATCCTCAGCTCTCGCATGTTGAATCAAATATTCAGCAAAGATTACTACCTAGCTCTCGCATAGCCTTGCATCAATACTAAACTCATTAAGCACAAAACAATCAATCAAGCCCTAAGAAACTATTAGCTCTCGCATATTATAGCATCAATCAATCTATGTTCTTCTAGGTATCATCATATAAATCACGCAGCTCTCGCATGTTGCAATCAATAAGAATCAATCCAAAGTAGATAGGTAAATTCGTTGGCGTGCCCGCGGGTGTGCGTTGGTCTCTCGTTGGTGCGCGCTGGCTGGTCGATGGGAACGCTGGCCTGCGCATGGGCGCGCCTTTATGCGTGCTGATGCGCGGCTGGTGCGTCTTGGCTAGCCCGTTAGTGCACTAGTTGTCCTCCTTATGCACCAATGGTACGTAAAAACCCAATTTTTTTCTCTTTTTTAGGTTTTTTTTTTTTTTCTATTTTTATCTTTTTAATGGATTATGAAAAAGTGAAAAATCCTTGGGTGCTAGAAAAATAAAGGAAATCTTAAAAACTAATCCTAAAAATTGTCTCCTCTAATTTAGCCTAGTTTGTTATGAGCTTGCCACTGGAACCTAAGATATGTGCTAAATGCATATGAATGAATTCAAAGCAATTAAAATCCAACAAAGCATGCAAATCATCACACAAATTACGCAGAAAAGTAAAAGTATGAGTTTAAGAAAAGCTTCTCTGTTTAATTTGATGAAGAATTCGTCTTGACCCTTCCTCAATGTGGTTGATCTCTCCTCGAAAAATTCCTTCTTCTTGCATTCTGCATAGACTCAAAAACAAAAACAAAAATTAATAAAAATAAAAGACTCAAAACACTAAACTACCTTAAATTGTGGGTTGCCTCTCACACAGCGCTTCTTTACTGTCGTCTTAGCTGGACTGGATGGATGGGCGGTTATGGTGGATCATGAAGCAGTTCGGTGAATCGCCTCCCATGAAAGTCGCCTTGATTGTAGACTTTCACCCTTTGACCAGTCATTTTGAAAATTCTAGTTCTTTCACTCCATATATTTACTGCTCCATGCTGATTGACCTTCTTTACAATAAAAGGTCCTGACCATCTCGATCTCAGCTTCCAGGAAATAGTTTCAGTCTTGAATTGTACAGTAAAACTTGGTCACCTTCCTTGATTTCGCACCGAATGATGTGCTTATCGTGCCATCTCATTGTTCTTTCTCTATAGATCCTTGCATTTTGATAGGCATCTAATCGCAATTCCTCAAGCTCATCAAGTTGAAGTAGACGTCTTTCTCCAGCTTTGTTCAAGTCGAAATTAAGAGCCTTTATTACCAATAAGCTTTGTGTTGGATTTCTACAGGCAAATGGCATGACTTTTCATAGACCAAGTTGTAGGGTTGGTCCCTATTGGCATCTTGTATGCACTTCGGTATGCCTATAGTGCATCGTCTAGTTTAGATGACCAATCCTTTCGGTTAGGTTTTACTGTCTTTTCTTGTATCCTCTTTATTTCCCGGTTAGATTCCTTAGCTTGTCCACTTGTTTGAGGGCGATATGGTGTTGCAACCTTGTGCTTCACTCTGTACCTCCTCAATAACTCCTCAAACCTCTTATTGCAAAAGTGTGTTCCTCCATCACTAATGATAGTGCGTGGGGTAACAAATCTGGTGAAAATATTCTTTCTGAGGAAATTAATGACTGTCTCTCCATCATCATGGGGCAATGCGACTGCTTCAACCCACTTAGACACGTAGTCTACGGCAACTAGGACGTATCGATTGTTGAATGATGCGGGAAATGGCCCCATAAAATCGATACCCCAAACGTCAAATAGCTCTACTTCTTGAATTCCTTGTTGCGGCTTCTCGTTCCTTTTGCTGATATTTCCTGCTCTTTGGCATTTGTCACATGCTTTCAAGAAAGATTTTGCATCAGAAAACATTAAAGGCCAATAAAATCCCGATTGCAATACCTTCGTGGCGGTTTTCCATGTGCCAAAGTGTCCTCCATAAGGTGCAGCATGACACTGCTCCAGAACTGCTTTACTTTCGTCTTCAGGAATCCATCTCCGAATAATGTTGTCATGGCACCTCTTAAAAAGTAACGGTTCTTCCCAAAAATATTATCGCACATCAGCAAGAAATTTCTTCTTTTGATGCCATAAAATCCCCAGTGGTAGAATTCCGCTTACGAGGTAGTTGACGAAATCGGCATACCAAGGAGTTTCTTTAGTAGAAATCGCACTCACCACGGGAAGGAAGACGTCAGGCAATGCGTCATTAATCGGCTTCTCCTCCTTTCGCTTCTCGTCTTTCACAGCATCATCAACTCGGAAACAACTGTCTTCTTCAAGTGGTCCTTCGTTAGCACGGAAGACATTGAACTCGATTTTCCCATCCCCAATCCTTAAAGTAAGCTTTCCATCACAGACATCAATTTGAGCTCTAGCAGTAGCTAAGAATGGCCTCCCAAGAATAATTGGCATTTGAAAATCAATCTCCATGTCGAGCACCACAAAATCAACTAGTACAAAAAACTTCCCAACCTTGATTGGAATATCCTCCAATATCCCCACTGGATATTTGACAGATCGATCCGCAAGCTGAAGAGAGATGGTAGTCGGCTTTATATCTCCAATGTCTAGCTTCTCAGCAATTCGCTTTGAAATCAGACAAACACTGGCTCCCAAATCACATAGAGCTCGCTCAATGCACATAGAACCAATATTTCAAGGAATAGAGAAACATCTAGGGTCCTACAGTTTTGGCGGCAGCTTATTCTGCAGGATTGCACTGCACTCCTCCGTCAAAGCCAATGTCTCGTAATCTTCTAGCTTCCTTTTCCTGGAAAGAATTTCCTTGAGAAATTCACCATAAGCAGGCATTTGAGAAATTATTAGTTCAGTAAATAGAACATTAATACGCAATTTCTTTAAATGTTCAAGAAGTCTCCCGAATTGTTTGTCTTTTTAATCCTGCTGAAGTCACTGAGGGAATGGAACCGGTGGTTCATAAGCTTTGACTTCAGGCCATATCTCCTTCGGTTGCTCTCTTTTCTGCCTCGCTAACTTCCACTTGGGAATCCACTACTCTTGCTCTTGCTTCATTTCCTCTGCTCCCTTTCCACGTAACTACTTCTCCACTTTCGGTTGCTCATCTTCTTCTTCTTGCTTAACGATGGTGTCGGCTTCATCTTCTTTAGGTGGATAGGGATCATCTAACTGCTTTCCGCTTCTAAGTGCTACAACCTTGACTTACTCTCTCGGACTAACTGTGGGCTGTCCCGGTAGGTTTCCTGGTGTCCTCATAACCGCCACTGCTTGCTGTGCAAGTTTCGTCTCAAGCTTCTTCGAGCGAGTCTCCATATTCGCCATCCGGTTGTTGAATCCTTGCATCATCTCCGTTTGCATACATTGAGTCTCCATTATGGCTTGCATCATAGAAGTAAGATCCGTGTCTTGATTCTTCGGAACTTGCATGCGTGAACTTTTCTGCCCATAATCGTTCCTTTGAAAGTTGCCTTGCGGGTTCGGGTTGCTCTCCCTCCAAGAGAAAGTAGGATGATTCCTCCATTCTGGATAGTATGTGTTGGTGTAGGGTCCTCGTTGTTGTTGGCGTTGTCACTGTCTCCACTTCCAGAATTCCAGCTACTCGCTTGTTGTTTGATCGTGAAGAGCTCTGGTAACTATTACTCGCCATCGTTTCCAATTTCTGATACGCCACACCTGGTGCTTACGCCATGAATGCCCCTCCTGAAGCTGCGTCCAAACTCATGCGCAAAGGATCATTTAATCCATTAAAGAAAGATTGAACTACAAGCCATTCGGGTAATCCATGTTGTCGGCATCCTAGAATATGATGCTTGTAACGTTCCCATGCTTCCTAGAAACTTTCTCCATCGAATTGAGTGAATGATGTAATCTTGCTTCGGATATGTGCTGCTTTATCATGTGGATAGTATTTTGCAATAAAAGCCTTTGAAAGCTCATCCCACGTCTTGTATGTTCCAGCTATTTTTGACTTCAACCACTTCTTAGCCTTGCCTTGCAAAGAAAACGAGAATAAACGAAGTCGAATTGCATCATCAGTCGCCCCACTGATCTTAATCAAATTGCAAATTTCCGTAAACGTCTGTAGCTGTTCATTTGGGTCCTCATTATTCAGGCCTACAAATTGTTCCTGTTGCACCATATGAATGAGTGTTGTCTTCAGTTCGAAATTGTTGGCATTGATCGCTGGCCTTGCAATGCTCGACTGCACTATATCTAAACTCGGTGTTGCGTAGTCACGCAATGTCTTGTTTCCTTCTTCTGCCATGATAACTGTCTCGAAATTATCTGCTACAACTTCTGCTTCCTCTTCTAATTCAGTGGCTCTACGAAACTCCACTGGCTCTACGACTTGTTTTTGCTTTCGCTTATTCTCACGTAGTTGCTTGTGTAAGGTTCTCTCGATCTCCGAATTGATCTCAGGAATTGGACTCGATGAAGCACCGCGTCTCGTCTTGGGAATCAACCAAAATCAACAACACCTAATAAAAAAAAGAAAAAGAAAAATTGATTAAAGAAAATAAAAAGATATAAAAAGAAACTAATGCGAAAAATAAAACCTAAAGTATTCTAGCTGCAATCTCAATAGTATTAAAACCGTTTGTTCCCCGACAACGGCGCCAGAAAAGCTTGATTCTTTTTATTTACGCATGACTTTTTCAAATTTGTAATTCTTGATCAACTCATATCACGACACACAAATAACTCACGAGTAAACGCAACGATTGTTCACTGCAAGCGCACAGTGTACTATGTGGTGTAGTAGTCTAATCAAGGTCGATCCATGCAACAAGGGAAATAAGTACTACCTAATGTCACAACTTATGATTATCTAGGCAAATCAAAGAAAAGATGGTGTAGGGTGATGTCGAAACTAACAAATAAAAAAAATAAAATTGCAAACTTAATCTAAAGCAAAGTTCTTTCAATATCTAAAGCAATCTAGGAAATCAGGGTTCACACAATTACTATCTAGGTTTATTATGCATGGATGTCGATTTCTCCTATTGATGTGTGATTGTGGGCAATTGTTTCTAATGTCTTAATCCTCAGCTCTCGCATGTTGAATCAAATATTCAGCAAAGATTACTATCTAGCTCTCGCATAGCCTAGCATCAATACTAAACTCATTAAGCACAAAACAATCAATCAAGCCCTAAGAAACTATTAGCTCTCGCATATTTTAGCATCAATCAATCTATGTTCTTCTAGGTATCATCATATAAATCACGCAGCTCTCGCATGTTGCAATCAATAAGAATCAATCCAAAGTAAATAGGTAAATTCGGCACACATAGATTGAATAATCAACACAATCAATTGAATAAACATCAATCCATATATAATAAAACCATAGAAGTAACTGGCTACATCTCTAATCCTAGGTTAAAGAATTAGTTCATCATAATAAAATAGCAAATCATCAAAATCTCACAATAATTCATCAAGTAAACAATTAAATAGAAAAAAATTGAATAAAAGAGAGAGTAGTGAAGTCGGGTAGCCGATTTATGTTGGTGATGGTGGCGTCGACTTGTGCTCCTCTGGTGACGACTTCTGCTGCAATTGGACTTGTGATTCTGTGACTTTGAACCTTCAAATCTTGCTGGAAAAATGTTGAATTGTTGTGGGGAATAACCTTTGATGGATAACCAAGAGAGTTACCTTGAGTTTTTGAAATCTTTTTCTTTTAGATGCAAGAAGTTTGATTTTTGATTGATCTTGTGTTCATGTTTAGTTATGATGAATTCATGCAAGTTCTAGCATTCTTTGCCTAACATTTATTTTATTTAATCAATTTTTGTTTCTTTTTTTTTATTTAGTGTTCTCGATTTTGGTCCATGCCCAAGACTAGACGCGGTGCCTCATTGAGTCCAATTCCTGAGATCAATCCGGAGATCAAGAGAACATTACGCAAGCGACTATGCGCGAACAAGCGAAAGCAGGAGCAAGTCGTAGAGCCTGTGGAGTTTCTTCAAGACACTGAAATAGAAGAGGAAGCAGAAGTTGTAGCAGATAATTTCGAGACAGCCATCATGGCAGTTGAAGGAAACAAGACATTGAAGTGACTACGCAACACCGAGTTTGGATATCGTGCAATCGAGCATTGCAAGGCTAGCGATCAATGCCAACAATTTCAAACTGAAGACAGTACTCATTCACTTGGTGCAACAGGAACAATTTGGAGGCTTGGATAATGAGGACCCAAATCAACATCTACAGACGTTTACGGAGATTTGGGATTTGATCAAGATCAATGGGGCGACTGATGATGCAATTCGACTTCGATTATTCCCGTTTTCTTTGCAAGGCATGGCTAAGAAGTGGTTGAAGTTAGGTGCAGCTGGAACATACAAGACGTGGGAGGAGTTTTCAAAGGCTTTTCTTGCAAAATACTATCCACCTGATAAAGCAGCACGTATTCGGAGCAAGATTACATCATTCACTCAATACGAAGGAGAAAGTTTTTGTGAAGTATGGGAACATTAGAAGGATCTTATTCAAGAATGCCCACAACATGGGTTACCCGAATGGCTTGTGGTTCAATCTTTTTTTATTGGTTTAAATGAGCCTTTGCGCATGAGTTTGGACGCAGCTTCAGGAGGGGCATTCATGGCGCAAGCACCCGATGTGGCGTATCAGAAGTTGGAGACGATGGCGAGTAATTGTTACCAGAGCTCTTCACGATCAAACAACAAGCGAGTAGCTGGAATTCTGGAAGTGGAGACAGTGACAATGCTTAACTCGAAGCTAGATTCTTTGAGTCAGGAGGTGAAATCATGTGTTGCTACTGTTATGCCGAGTTTAATTTGTGATAAATGTGCAGGTGCTGGACATAATTCAACGAATTGTCCAACCAGAGACAACTTGACGATTGATCAGATGAATTACATTCATGAACGCCAACAACAACGAGGACCCTACACCAACACATACAATCCGAAATGGAGGAATCATCCTAATTTCTCATGGAGGGAGACCAACCGGAACTAGCTTGGCAACTTTCAAAGGAACGATTATGGGCAGAAGAGTTCAAGCATGCAAATTCCGAAAAATCAAGACATGGATCTTACATCTATGATGAAAGCCATAATGGAGACTCAACGTATGCAAACCGAGATGATGCAAGGATTCAATAATCGGATGGCGAATATGGAGACTCACTCGAAGATGCTTGACACGCAACTTGCACAGCAAGCAGAGGCGATCATGAGAACACCAGGAAACCTACCGGGACAACCCACAGTTAATCCGAGAGAGCAAGTCAAGGCTGTAGCACTTAGAAGCGGCAAGCAATTAGATGATCCCTATCCACCTAAAGAAGATCTAACCGACACCATCATTAAGCAAGAAGAGGAAGATGAGCTACCGAGAGCGGAGAAGCAGTTACCTGAAAAAGGAGGAGAGGAAAAGAAGCAAGAGCAAGAGAAGTGGATTCCTAGGTAGAAGCTAGCAAAGCAGAAAAGAGAGCAACCGAAGGAGATATGGCCTGAAGTCAAAGCTTATGAACCACCGGTACCATTCCCTCACCAACTTCAGCTGGGCAAAAAAGTTGAACAATTCGGGAGATTTCTTGAACATTTAAAGAAATTGCATATTAATGTTCCATTTACTGAAGTAATTTCTCAAATGCCTGCTTAAACTAAGTTTCTCAAGGAAATTCTTTCCAGGAAAAGGAAGCTAGAAGATTACGAGACAGTGGCTTTGACGGAGGAGTGCAGTGCAATCCTGCAGAACAAGCTGTCGCCGAAAGTGAAGGACTCTGGAATTTTCTCTATTCCTTGCATTATTGGTTCTATGTGCATTGAGAGAGCTCTATGTGATTTGGGAGCCAGTGTTAGTCTTATTCCAAAGCGAATTGCTGAGAAGCTAGATATAAGAGATATGAAGCCGACTACCATCCCTCTTCAACTTGCGGATCGATCTGTCAAGTATCCAGTAGGGATATTGAAGGATATTCCAATCAAGGTTGGGAAGTTCTTTGTACCAATCGATTTTGTGGTGCTCGACACGGAGATTGATTTTCAAATGCCGATTATTCTTGGGAGGCCGTTTTTAGCTACTGCTGGAGCTCAAATTGATGTTCGTGATGGAAAGCTTACTTTAAGGATTGGGAATGAGAAAATCGAGTTCAATGTCTTCCGAGCTACCGAAGGACCACTTGAAGAAGACAGTTGTTTCTGAGTTGATGATGCTGTGAAAGACGAGGGGCGAAAGGAGGAGAAGCCGATCAATGATGCATTGCCGGACGATTTCCTCGCCGTGGTGAATGCGATTTCTACTAAAGAAGCTCCTTGGTACGCCGATTTCTTCAATTACCTTGTAAGCGGGATTCTACCACCGAGAATTTTATGGCATCAAAAGAAAAAATTTCTTGCCAACGTACGAGATTATTTTTGGGAAGAGCCGTTAGTTTTCAAGAGGTGCAATGACAACATCATTCAGAGATGTATTCCTGAAGACGAAAGTAAGGCAATTCTGGAGCAGTGTCATGCCGCACCTTACGGAGGACATTTTGCAGCATGGGAAAATGCCACGAAGGTATTGCAATCGGGATTTTATTGGCCTTCAATGTTTTTTGACGCGAAAACCTTTGTGAAAGCATGCGACAAATGCCAAAGGGCAGGAAATATCAGCAAATGGAACGAGATGCCGCAACAAGGAATTCAAGAAGTAGAGCTATTTGATGTTTGGGGTATCGATTTTATGGGGCCATTCCCCGCATCAATCAACAATCGATACATTCTAGTTGCGCTAGACTACGTGTCTAAATGGGTAGAAGCAGACACAGTGCCTCATGATGATGGAGAGACAGTCATTAATTTCCTTAGAAAGAATATTTTCACCAGATTTGGTATTCCACGGACTATCATTAGTGATGGAGGATCACACTTTTGCAATAAGAGGTTTGAGGAGTTATTGAGGAAGTACGGAGTAAAGCACAAGGTTGCAACACCATATCACCCATAAACAAGTGGACAAGCTGTGAGGTTTCAAACCGGGAAATAAAGAGGATACTAGAGACGACAGTGAATCCTAACCGAAAGGATTGGTCATCAAAGTTAGACGATGCATTGTGGGCATACCGAACTGCATACAAGACGCCAATAGGGACCACTCCCTACAAGTTGGTCTATGGAAAGTCATGCCATCTGCCTGTAGAGATCCAGCACAAAGCTTATTGAGCAGTAAAGGCTCTTAATTTCGACTTAAAGAAAGCTGGAGAAAAACGTCTACTTCAACTTGTTGAGCTTGAAGAATTGCAATTAGATGCCTATCAGAATGCAAGGATCTACAAAGAAAGAACAAAGAGATGGCATGATAAGCATATTGTTCGGTACGAAATCAAGGAAAATGACCAAGTTTTGCTGTACAAATCAAGATTGAAGTTATTTCCTGGAAAGCTAAGGTCGAGATGGTCAAGACCTTTTGTTGTAAAGAAGGTCTATCAGCTTGGAGAAGTAGATATATGGAGTGAAAGAAGTGGAATTTTTAAAGTGAAGGGTCGAAGGTTGAAAGTTTACAATCAAGGCGATTTTCATGGGAAGCGATTCACCGAAAAGCTTCATGATCCACCATAACCGCCCATCCATCCAGTCCAGCTAAGAAGACAGTAAAGAAGCACTGTGTGGGAGGCAACCCACAATTTAAGGTAGTTTAGTGTTTTGAGTCTTTTATTTTTAATTTTTGTTTTTTTTTAGTCTATGCAAATTGCAAGAAGAAGGTTTTTTTTCGAGGAGAGATCAACCACATTGGAAGGATCAAGACGAATTCTTCATCAAGTTAATCAGAGAAGCTTTTCTTAAACTCAAACTTTTACTTTTCTGCGTAATTTGTGTGATGATTTGCTTGAGTGCTTTGTTGGATTTTATTTGTTTTTGATGCATTCATATACATTTAGCACTTACCCTTAGCTTCCGATGGCAAGCTCAAACACAAACTAGGCTAAATTAGAGGAGACAATTTTTAGGGTTTTCTTTATTTTTCTAGCACCCTAGGATTTTTCACTTTTCATAATTCATTAAAAATGATAAAAATCAAAAAAATCGGAAAACAAAAAAATTTGGGATAGGATATACCGTTTAGTGCACCGTGGCGAACAAGGAGGACAATTAGCGCACCCACGAGCTAGGAAAGGCACACCAACCCGCGCATCAGCACGCACCAAGGCGCGCCAACCAGCCCGGATGACGCACCTACAGGCGCACCCAAGCACACCCGGATGCACCAATCGACACACCCGCAGGCGAACTAGCTGGCGCGCCAACCAGCGCGCCCGAGACGCACCAAAGGCACGCCTGCAGCAGCACCGACTCGAGCATAGGGAGCCCATATGCCGACATCAATTTTTTTTTAGGGACCCCCTTTGCGATTTTTATTAGTTAGTCCTACTCCCACCAAAAATATATATAGGTTAGTATTCCTTTAGTTTTTAGGATTAGGAATTAGTTATTTTATTTTATTTTATTTTTAGGGATTTTCTAATCCTTGGAGAAATAGGATTCCTAGTACACACCCACTTTGAATACTAGTTTGAGGAGGATTCCTAGTACCCATAGGACTAGAAGTCGGCACCAACACCCTTTTTCCACCGCCTCTAGAGCTTATAAATACAGACCCATACCCCCATCTTTTACCACACCGAAAACATTGAAGCTCTAGACATTCATACACCCTAGTGCCGATTTCACTTCCCTAGCTTCTTTTAGATTTTTCTTTTCGTCTCCTACCCTCTATAGCCTTAGTTCAAGATGACTTTTCCCGCAAACAACCCTTGCCAACCCAACTTCACCATCACCGACCATACCCCGCGCTTTATGCCTATGCCTAAGTTTACCGAGTACCATCTGGGATGGATTTCTGAAGAGAATCGCGCTAGGTTTGACAAGCTGATTAGGAGACCTCTAACCCCTACGAGGTAAATTGATTTTGAGGTGGTTGATTCTTACAATCTTGAGGAGCCGATTGGCAAGTACCTTGCCAACATAGGACTAGTCAATTTTTTGCAAGATTAAGGAGTCGTCATACGAGGAGCTTACTTATGAGTTTCTTGGTACTTTTGGGTATGACGTGGATCTCAAGGACATTCATGATCCTAGCTATGTCAAGTTTCGGCTTGCAAGGAAAGATTATGAGATGAGCTTAATTGATTTCAACAAAATTTTTGGTTTTGATGCCGAAGGATGGCGAGTTCCTAGCTGTGGCTTTAACGCAAGTGTCATGTGGAATACACTTTGCAGTACTTCATATGCGCACTTCAAGGGCTTGGCTAATGACTTGTGCATTAAGGACAATGCACTGAGGTATTTACACAGAGTTTTAGCACACTCTTTCTTTGGAAGAACCAAAGATGCACACAAGGTGCAATGTGATGAGCTTTTTGTACTCTTTTGCATGGTACACGGGTACAGACTCAATGGAGGACTTTGGTTGCTGCAGAATTTTGCTCATATTTGCAAAGGAGAAGGCGAGATAGCATGTGGAGGGCTGATCACTCATATCGCAAAATTCTTAGGAATTAATCTAGATCCCTACACTTTGACCCCTTCTAACCCCGCACTTGAGACTGTGCATAAGCATGTTGGCGTAGTAATGGCCTTAGAAATCAATGAACCCATTGATCCATATCCTTTTAGTGATGACAAAGAGGTTGATGAGAAATGCTTTTTTGTTAGCACACAACCTATCCACCGTAAGCCACCATCGTCTACATCATCCGTGGAGTCTGATTCCTCCAACATCTTCGACTTTCTCATGGAATGGGAAGCTCAAGTCGATGGCATCGCCAATCTCAAAAAACCACCGGCGAATTACTCTCTGAAATGGATAAGTTGGTTGACATTGTTGATAAGTTAGGGAGAGTCGTGTGCAGTAAATTGGATGACCAAGAGAAGACCACTATGCAACTTAGGAAGAAGCTAGAGAACATAGAGAACAAACTTGCCGAGTAGTTTCAAGCATCATAATTCTACGTGTTGTGTTTTTATTGCTTTATGTCTTTACTTTTATAGGATGCATTAAATGCTAGTCATCCTCGTGGCAATTTCAATTTCATGTCAAATGTGTTTAATTTTGGTGTCATGAACACCTAGTGGCAATGCAATTTCGATTTCTCTTTCTTTCTCCTGGTTGATTCTTACTTTCTCTCTTACTTGGATTATATTTTGTTATGTGCTATACATGTTTCAATCTAAGTTTGAGGAGAGTGCCTCTCCTATGTGCCTATCTTTTTATCCTTTGTTTCTTTTCTTTCTTGGCCAATGAGGACATTGTCCGATTTAAGTTTGAGGAGGGGGAACAAATTTCTTTGCAATTTGTTTATTTTTGTTTGTTTAGTGTCTATAAAGAGCATGTTTTTTACTTTAATATATTGAGTATGCATATTTTTTATTCTAGAATACTTAGTAAAAACCCATTACCTTTTTTCAAAAAAATGTTTTCAAAACCGTTTTCAATTTTACTTTTTCAAATTGTTTTCAAAATCGTTTTCAACTTTTGTTATCAAATTCTTTCTCCAATTTCATTTTTCAAATAAAAAAATTTAAAAAATCGACAAAAAAATAAAGTGAAAAACAAAAAAACCTAAAAAATTTTTCTTTGTTTTTCATATTGTTTCTCAATCCTACCATTCTATGATTAGGAAGTTTTTGTTGATGGATAACCATGAGATTTACCTTGAGTTTTTGAAATCTTTTTCTTTTAGATGCAAGAAGTTTGATTTATTATTGATCTTGTGTTCATGTTTAGTTATGATGAATTAATGCAAGTTCTAGCATTCTTTGCCTAGCATTTTTCGACACCGTATGCATTATTTTTCAAATTTTTTACGTCAACATACATGTCCTAGAACAAGTTTTCAGAACTTTTCAAGGAGAATTTTTCTCATAGATGCTCAATGAAAGAGATGATTTAGACATTCTTTGTTTTAAACCAACAAGCCAATAAAAAGCCTACCCTTTATTATTATCCCTTGTTTAACCCCTTTGATCCTAAATCATGGTATCTAATTTTTCTTTCTTTACCCACATTTACCCACCTTTAACCCTTTGAAGCCTTATAGCTACCATTCTTTTCTTTCACTATCCAGATCCTATTTTTCAAAGTTCTTTAAGAGATTTTTGTTCTATATTTTTTATCAAGATTCTTTCTATGATAAGTGCAATTGTACCGTACCTTTTCACATCCAAGAAGATCTATGCATTGAATATGTTTGCACTTTCAATTGTTTCAAGTATGTTAAGGAATGTCAAGCGCAGAAAAAAAAAAAAAGAAAAAAAATTAACAAAGTCGATTAAAAAAAAAAAGAAGGAAAGGAAAAAAAAATTCAGAAAAAATCGAAAAAGAGATGAGAAATTGCGCAATCAATGGTTCTTGAAACAAGTTAAATATCTTTTGATAATCACATGATGGATGTTACTTCAAGACTTGCACTTTGAGAATTCTTTTCAATCTCTTGATAATGCATATTGCAATCTTTTCTTAAGTGAATTTTTGAACTTGGATTTCCTATACACCTTTTCTTTGATCAACCTTTACCCAAGACCCCATTACAACCCTTTGTAAAGTCCTATTGAACTTTTTTAGAGTGTTTATTCATAATAGTGGAGTTAAGTTCTGGAACTTACCTATGGGACTAGTTTTTCAAATTTTCATGACGTCAATTCATTCTTGCATGCATATGGGAAATCGATTTTTGCTAAATAATTTGTGTGAAAGCTTGTGCGGGTAAGTCTGACTATGGCATGGACGCTTTTTCATGAGATTCTCTTTCTTTCTTGGCATTTGATGATTTTTCATAAGCTCTTGGTGATTTTCTTGGAAGTCTTGATATGAATTCTTTTTGATTGTGTGATTTGGTGGAGATTTTCAAAACCCTCATTTGAAAATTGATTTCACCCGCAGGAAAGCTGTTGGGCTTCAAAACCATCATAAAAACACTAACATTTAGATGTTATCAGGTCCACTTCTATACCTCGTTCACTTACCATGAAGCCCAACAGTTTTCCTGCTTGAACACCAAAGACACACTTTTGGGGTTCATTCTCATGCCGAACTCCCGACATCTCTCAAAGAACTTTCTTAGATTGGCCACATGGGATTCCCGAGTCTCTGACTTTACAATCATATCATCGACATAAACCTCGACTTCTTTGTGCATCATGTCGTGTAAGAGTGTGGTGGCCATCCATTGGTATGTTGCTCCGGCCTTGATTAACCCAAAAGGCTTCACCTTGTAACAAAATGTCCCCCATTCTTTCCGGAAGGACGTTTTATGCTTTTCTTCTGGTGCCATTTTCGCTTGATTGTACCTTGAGAATCCATCCATAAAGGATAACAATGCGTGCCCGGCCGTTGCATCCACCAGAAAATCATTGTGCGACAATGGGAACTCAACTTTGTGGGAAGCCTTGCTTAAGTCTCGGTAATCCACACACATTCTTACTTTCCCATCCTTCTTCGAAACTGGTACTATATTGGCTAACCATTCAAGATACTCAATCACTTCTAGAAATCCGGCCCAAATCCGCTTCTCAACCTCCTCTTTTACTTTCAAGGCCCACTGGGGTTGGAGACGACAGGTTTTCTGCTTTACTGGCTTTGCATCAGGGAAGAGCAGAATCCGTTGCTGGGCGATGGCTGGATCAATACCAGGCATATCCTCATAGGACCATGCAAACGCATCTACATACTCTTTGATCAAAGCTGCCAGGTCGTCTTGAGTCGAACTTTCGAGAGCCGTGCCAATCCTTGTGATCTTTGGATCAATATCAGTGCCCAGATTGATTTCGATAGAATTCAGGAGTTCATTCATCTCATTACATTCACACATATTATGCATGCAATAAACACCATCACAGAAAACATCCAAGTAAGCAAAAGAGAGCCTCATTTCATTACTCTGGGATATGAAGACATCATTGTTTTCTAAGGTTATAGAACAAGAAAAACTAAAATCAAAGGAATCATTATCTGATTCCTTAGTTACATCATCAGGCTCACATTCTATTTCGGATTCACTCTCAGACTCAAAGGTTATGAAAGGATCCATGCCAGCTTCTTCTTCATCTGTCTTAAAGGTGATGCATACTCTGTGCCACTTCTAGTTTCTGTTTGCCCGCGTGGTGTCTTAGGTGATAATTCTTGCAAGTCTGCTCCCCTCTTTTCCTTGGCCAGTGCTGAGCATAAAGCAGTCTTCCTCATCCATCCTTTCTGCAAGATTGATTTCTTTGGCTTCATTCTGGCTAGGCAATATGATCTCCTTTTGTTCCACCAAATCTTGAATCTTGTCACGGAGTTGAAGGCACTTATCAGTGGTGTGCCCCGTCTTCTGGTGGAACTCACAATATCTGCTTGGGTCTCCTCTAACAAGTGAGTCAGACTTAGGCTTTAGAGGTCGTAGCAGAACTCCTTCCACACATTTCTTGAACATCCTCTCAAGAGACATATGCGAAGGGGTAAATTTTCTGGGTTTAGGTCCAACCTGAGTGGTCACATAATTTACCCCAGCCAACTTCTTTCCCAGGGCTGAACTTGGGTTTCCTCTGAATGTGGATGCGCCCATTGGAACCTTGTTCTTTCCCGAATTGATTGCGTCTTCTAGTTGCATTCCTTCCCCAACAAGGGCTTTGAAGTTGGCATAGTAATTTCCAACCATACGATCATAATATGTCGGCTGCAGATTCTTAATGACCATCTGTATCTGGTCTTCCTCGGTAGGTCTACTCACCATTAATGATGCCTTACTGCGCCATCTCGAAATATAGGCAGAAAACGTTTCCTGGGACTCTTGCTTGGTTGTTTCAAGATCCCTCTTAGTCACATCCACCTCGGTGTTATAACCATACTAGTTCACAAACTCCTTGCAGATGTCATCCCATTTGCTAATCTTGCTCTCGTCCAAGGTCATGAACCACTTCAAGTATGTCCCTTATAGAGTCCTTTGGAATAATTGAACCATCAGTTCTGGTCCTACCCCCGTAGGCTGCAGCATTCTCATATAGATCTTCAAATGAGTTGTAGGGCTTCCCATCCCATTGAATTTCTCAATGTCAAGCATCTTGAACTTCTCAGGTAGCCGCGCTTCAGGGAACAAAGAAAAACGATCCAGGTTCCAGTCATCTTCCTTCCTCTTCGTGGATTTCAGCAGCTCCTCCACTCTCCTGAGCCTTTCCGCATCTTCTTTGGGCCCTCGAATCATCAAACCACTGCCTTGTGTCGTTTCACCACCACCATTTTGTTTTGAAGCTTGTCCCCCATTACTCCCATGGGACGCAGTTCCATGCTTGAGCATCATCAATGCATCCCTCACAGTTGGATCTTGCAGCAGGAATTCCACGGTCACATCCGTTTTGGTAGTGTTATCTTTACTCATCTTGCACTAGTATTGAGGGAAGATAGGTGTGAAAACTCTGGGTACCCAAGGGGATCACTCTCTCTCTTTTTTTTTTAGGATAAAGGCCGTGAAGGAGGTACTCTATTTACAATTACTTGAATCCACAATAATATATACCCAAATGCACGTACCACTTATTGATTCATTATGAGATGCTAAGGGTATGCAGCTGGTTGGGGGCCAAAAGATTGTCGCTAGGGAATAGGCTGACCTACTCACATGTGATAATGGATATCGCGTGAGGTCCAAGGCCCATTGATCCCCATCATTGCTAAGCATCGAGAAACAGGTTCACTCAAGCCGCCTTTGCTTAAAAAAAGCATTGTGGTGGACTTGGATTCCCTTGCCCTCTTATAGTAGAAGCTTCACATCAATCATCATAAATGCAGGGCACTTATAATGACAAATAAAAAGGTACACAAGAATCAACAATTGCACACGGTCTCTTGAACCCACTACTTCCCCAATGGATTTTGCCAACTGTGAAAACCCGACCCAAAATCGCCTATTCCTTTTCACCTTCTTCTGCGGGTCAATCCCATGTCAATGGAGTCGCCACCCAAATTTTATTAAGGGCAAAATTTGGAAAGAACCTTTGTGTGACTCTATTAGGCTACATGGTCATGGCGAACCAAAGACATGGGATCAGGGATTCGTCACGGATGGGAAGGTGTTAGGCACCCATCCGTGTTGGGTCGAAACATTGTGCAATTGAAGAATGCAAGTGTGCCTTGTGCAGGTATGCATGTGTGGAAAATAAAAAGAAAGGGGGGAGGGGGCGGGGGGGAAGAAGATTTGGCTTGCATCCCGTTATAAAACCGAGACTACCTATGTACCCGAGTGACTGGTGTCAAAGCCACATAGTTCTAAACATAGCATTATGTTGCCACTTACATCATCAAAAGAATCAGCATATAATCAGCAAAGATCAATCAAAAGAGTTTAGTGTTACCTCTTGTAGCCCTCCTCTAGCTCCTTGCATTGGGTTGTGTTCTCCACCCACCTTCATACTACTTCTTAGCTCTATGGTTGATCCTCTCCTTGATTCCTCCTTGTTGAACTACTGCTGACACTCCCCACGGAATTTCTCCAGAGTTTCTGCCTAAAAATATATTTCTAGGCTTGGAGAGGTAGAGTTTCTCTATGCAGCAAGAGCTTACGGGTGTGTATGTGATGAATGTTGTGCCCTTGAAATGTGTATGAGGGGTCCTACTTATAGTGTTCTGGGAAGCCTAGGGGCGTTGACCTGCTTAATGGTGAAGATTATGTCCGAAAATCTGGTTTAAAATCATGTAGGATCGAAATTAGAAACAAAACAGAGATTTGGGCGCTTCTGGAAGGGGATGACCGCCATGGCCGGCGGTCATCTGCTGGATGTCCGCCGGCACTTGGCGGTCGTTGCGCGATGACGTCGGTCACCCAACGTGCCACCCGTTCTATCCATTTCGAAGCCCCAATCCCCCTAATTCAGCTCTGATTTGATCCTACCGCGTAATCAACCCAAGATGACCGCCGGCACTTGGCGGTCGTTGCGCGATGACGTCGGTCACCCAACGTGCCACCCGTTCTATCCATTTCGAAACCCCAATCCCCCTAATTCAGCTCTGATTTGATCCTACCGCGTAATCAACCCATGATCAACCCAGAATTACTCAATTACTTGATCATCACTCCCCTAAATCATTCCATAACTGATTGATTACTCATTGATACCCAATTTAAACAAAATCATACCAAAAACACAAAATCTACTTACTTGATGATTTAACTCTGGAGAATTCATTAACTTGGAACCTTAAACCGATTCCTAACTCAAAAATAAATCATCTCAATATAATTGGGTTATAAACAACTAAAAGAGCCCAAGCAATGAAATGAAATGTATTTTATTGTAAATAAACCTTATTATATATTTTACCCTAAGATTAAATCAACTCATTAATCCTAAGGTTTAAATGCATAACGGTTTAGAATATCAAAATACATTAATTCTACTAAGTTAAATTCTTATCATACTTTAACTCAAAATCAACCCATCTCATTGACCTTGAGCTTAAGCGTGCTTGAAATCTAATTTTAGTAAAATGTTCATGGGTCAAATTTGGGTGTTCACAAGTGCCAAGGACGTGGCAAGATTACTCGGGTGAGCATATACAATACAACTCTAGCAAGAGGGGTAGTCTGCTGATATGTACCTTTCCTGTTGGAACCATACACCATTCTTGTTTGCTGGCTGTAAGAAGGTGCTCCTCTGATGTTCACCTTAGTCTCTGACCAGGTGTCGTAGTGCTTGATAGTCCCTTTCTTGGGCTTCAACACATCTCGGATAATCTCTTCAGTCACCTTGATTCTTTTCCCTTTCACAGTGCTCACAAGATAGTTGACCACTTTATTTTTGTCCATCTTGATATGCAGGTTCTGATAGAATTCAGTCATAATGTCCTCATCCGTTTGGACCTGCAAGGTGGCCAGATAGTCGAACTTGAAGTGCTTTAGGATAGGAGTTATTCCAATACCTTCAAAGCCTTTCAAAACAAAATTATAGTCCATGGTAAGGGTTGTGTACTGCTTTGTCCCATCCGCCTATTTAACCAACCCATGAGAGTTAGTCTTCGCACTTGTTTTGGTCTTGACAATTGACTTGACCTTCTTCTTCGAAGGCTCAGGAATCGCTTCTTCTTCATCTTCGGACTCCTGATTCTCCTCAACATTATTGTTTTCAATGTCATCCTTGTCATCATCATCATTCTCCTCTTTTTCTTCCTTATCAGTATCATGCTCCACAGAATCACCATTTTCATCTTCAGTTCCCTTTGCCTGCTCATCATCAGAGTAGAATTTGGAGATATAGTCATCCATATCTTCTCCTTCAAGAACTGGTTTTTCGGCAACTAGATCATCTTTTGCAGACATGTAGCTTGCACGTTTTTCAGAATCACTGCCCATGACTTTTTTTCCTCTTCTTGGGAGCCTCTGCATTACTAATCTCTTCATCTGAGTCAGAGTCAATTAAGTGGACTTCGGTGTTCTGTTTTTTTCTTTCCATTCTGCCTCACAATTCCTCTATCAAGAAGACGAGCACTCAGTTTCCTCTTAGCTGGAAGTTTGGTTTTTCCATAAACCACAGCAGTTCCCTTCTACTTCTTTGGTATTTCAGTGTTGTGAGCAACCATAGAGTTTTCAGATTGTATCTCTAGCTCCTTCTCATTATCAGAGGAAGACTCATCATCAACTTTTTTCTCAACACTTTTCTCATCATCTGGTTTCTCCACAATCAGAACTCCAGTTGCCTTCAGGGCCTCTTTTCAGCAGCTTCTGCAATCTTTAAAATCTCAGATACTGTGAGACCATGTTTGCTAGTCTCTTTTGAGTTTTCAACTGCTGCAGGGTCAAGAACGCACATGCTCTTCTCAGGGATTTCCACTTCTTCTAAGGATATGGTTTTGTCAGCGACCACATCCATACACCCTTCCTCATTCTTTCTTAGAGCTTTGGTTTCATCCCCAACCAGAGTGCCATTCTCTGAGTCTAACAACTTTTGAACACCTTGTTTTGATACAATACTCTTCATACGTGCATCAAAGTATTATTTTACCTCATTTAATCTAAATTTCCCATAAGCATTATGGATTGCCTGAACTTGGGTTTTTACTTCAATCTCAGTAGGCGTATTAGACAGAATTTTCGATTCAACAAGATTTGAGTCTAACACAGTACATTCAGCTTCCTTCAAGATTTCCATGGCATAATTTAAATCAAGTGGCGCAGTAGTAATAGAAGTAGACTTTGGATGATACAAAACATCCATTGCCCATTTTTACAAAACCGTCATAGTGGGTTCAACAGTTGACAAATTATCACTATCTTCAGTGCCACAGAGAAATCAAAGATGCTACCTGGAGGTTTCTTTTTGGAAATCACCTTAGTTGAGGAGGCTGTGAATCCTTTTCCCTTTTTCTTCTTCTCTTTGAACATCTTAAGTCCTTTAGGGCGTGTTTTTCCGTTGAAGACAAGTCAGGACTTGTACTGTCATTCTTTATATTCTCTTTGTCCGGCCTCGTCTCCTTCGATGTAAACTTTACTTTAGAGATTGTTTTTGATGTTGAAGTAGGTGTTTGTGAGGAGACTTTCTTCATGGGCTTTGGTCTGGGTGATGGTGTTACTTGATAGGTTTAGGTGATTTCGGCACCATGGTTTCTTTTGCTGGATTGCTCTTCCCTGTGTGTGTCTTCATAATGAAGTTTGAGTATTTTAGGGTTTCTGTGTTTGAGAGAGTTTTGGAGAGAGAGAGACAATGTTGGGTTTGTGTGTGGCAGAGATAATGTAGGAGAGAGAATATTGTTCACGGGATATAGGGAACGGTTGGCTTGCATTAACTTCTCCACTTCCCTTTGTTTCTTCTGACATACATGGGAAGCATGAAAAGGTAACTACCTTTTTCTGAGCTCAATTGCCTTTTCTTCTAAATTCCAGTAAATAACTGTTGGCTACAATAGATATGGTTTTTCCCAAAAACCATATTTTCTCGGTATCAGCTTGTAGATGATTTCATATGAAACCAGATCTTCCCAAATTTCCCTTTAGCATCTCTGATGATTCGAACACCTTTTGAAAGTGTCCTCATTTGCGTGAATGCATAGTGCTTATGTGCAAGTATTGTGAATGCAATAACCTAATATGATGCATGAACATATATGCATAGATATGGTTTTTGCAGCAACCAGATTTACTCACAGACTTTTAAGGTTGATTGCACATTCCAAGCTCATGTCTGATTTTTGTAAATTGCTCCTCGTTGAGTGGCTTTGTGAAAATATCAGCAAGTTGATTTTCAGTCTTGACAAACTCAATGGCCACATCTTTCTTCAACACATGATCTCGGATGAAATGATGTTGCACTTCAATATGCTTTGTCCGTGAGTGTTTCACAAGATTTTTGGTCAAATTGGTTGCGCTGAAATTATCATAGTAAATAGGTACACAATTAAAAGTTAGTCCACAATCAGATAGAGTTTGCTTCATCCATAGAACTTGAGCACAAAATGCTCCAGCCGCCACATATTCAGCTTCTGTGGTAGATGTTGCAACCGAAGTTTGCTTTTTGTATGACCAAGACACAAGGGATTGTCCCAGTAATTGACAGGTTCCACTTGTGTTTTTCCTGTCTAAGGTACATCCTGCAAAGTCTGCATCAACTTTGGGATACCATAATCCTAATGATGGTGTACCTTTCAAGTACTTAAAAATGCGCTTTATGGCTCTAAGAAGAGATTCATTAGGATAGGATTGAAATCGAGCACATAGACATACACTAAACATGATGTCAGGTGTGGTAGCAGTAAGATATTGAAGACTACCTATCATGCCTTGATACATCTTGATATCAACATCCTTACCATTCTCATCCTTGTCAAGTTTAGTTGACGTACTCATAGGCGTAGGACTAGATTTGGTTTCTTCCACACTAAATCTTTTAAGCAACTCGTGGATAGATTTTGCTTGATTTATGAAGATGCCACCATCAAGTTGTTTGACTTGAAATCCCAGAAAATGTGTGAGTTCACCCATCATACTCTTCTCAAACTCACTGTGCATGAGTTTCTCAAAGTCCTTACAAAGAAGATCATTAGTAGCACCAAATAAAATATCATCAACATATATTTGCACATAAGTCACATCATCTTTCCATGTTTTGACAAATAAAGTTGAATCAACTTTGCCTCTCCTAAAACCCTTAGACACAAGATAGGAACTTAGTCTATCATACCATGCTCTAGGAGCTTGTTTAGTCCATATAATGCCTTTTTAAGTTTGTAAACATAATTTGGATGTTCATGGCACTCAAAACCTGGTGGTTGTTCAACATAGACTTCTTCCATAATAAAGCCATTTAAAAATGCACTTTTAACATCCATTTGATATAATTTAAATGATTTAAATGATGCAAAGGCAAGTAGCGTGCAAATAGATTCTAGCCTAGCAACAGGAGCAGAAGTCTCATCATAATCAATACCCTCTTCTTGATTATAGCCTTGAGCGACTAACCATGCTTTGTTTCTCACCACGATATTGGATTCATCAAGTTTGTTTCTGAATACCCACTTTGTTCCAATGACAGGGTATTCAGGTGGTCTAGGTACTAGCTGTTAGTAATATGCCCAAAAGCCAATCAATGGATGATTGTAGTCATGTATATACATTAAGGTTATTCCAATAAATATGATTATGAGATAATCGTTTGCACATATTTATAACCCTAGAATACTTTGTATTCTTAAAATGTCCCTAGTCGATTATTATTATGGATGGGTTATAATAATAAATTAAGACTACCGTGTGTTGAGAATTATATGAGATATTAATTCTACATACGGGTACAAGTTAGAGAACTTGTGAACTGGACCGACCCACATAAGAATGCTACAGGGAACGTTATATGATTGTCATTAGCGATTCTTATATGTATTGTCCTTAGACCTGTGATCATCAAGGTTCCCAACATATGAGTCGTATACTTTGATATTACTCTTGGCTATTTCGTAAATGAGTAGACTTAGTGTAATCATTGGGTATATGATAAATGTGTAGTGGGTTTTGTATGATCCAGAGGGGATTCGTCCAACCCTAACCCATATAACGGGTATATTATCGGATGGTTTCTTGATAGAGTTGAACTGTAAATGCACGGCCGTGCTCGGATTATGATATGGTGATATCATTAGTATCCGCTTTACACAGTTAGCTCGAGGATCAAGAAACCGAGATTAAACATATGCGAGATTGACATATTCCATGTCTCGTGTTTAATCTTGATAATGGGACGAAAGGACGATGACATGTTTCCGAGGCATATTGAATCAGTACTGATCTTGTCGTTCGGGTAGCAATGATGTGTTGCTAGACGCCGCTCTTTGCTTATAGTTGTAAATGAGTTTACAACTATTGCCGGAAGTTACAAGTGCCTACAGGGTCGCACACTTAGAATCGTTGATTCGAGCAGGTGGTTGAACCGTGGGTGGACCATGGTTCGACCGGGTATGGTTGGACCATGGTTGGACCGTGGTTGGACCAGGGTCGTTTTGGGCTGGTTTGGTTCAGTGATTGACAGAATTATTGAACCAAAATAAGTGCTGTGATGTGTTGGTTAGTGCACTAGTGGTAGACAAGATAATGGCCATCATAATCCTCTTTTTGGTGGACCAATATGTTTGCCATTATGTTGGCCATTTTGTCTAATTAACTATGCACTAATTGGGTGTGTTTTTGTGATCTGATCATGCTCTCCCTCTCACACTCTTGCATTCTGAATTCTGAGTTTTTCAGAGCAAGAAACACACACATATCTTCCTCTCTTCTTTGTGAAAGAAAGAGATACCATAGACACCACATATAGCTCCCGGAAATCCATAGCTAGCACCACGGTTCGGGAGTGCTCGGGGTTGGAGATCATGAGATGATTCTAGTCGGTGATTGACGGTTCGTGTGGATACCATAGAGAATCAGGATATCCTTCTGACTCTAGCTGATTCGGTTCTTCATTTAGGTGAAAGATCCTAACCGTTTCAGGTCTTGAAAGATCCTAACCGTTTCAGGTCTGTTTGTTTTTGTTGTTCGGTTTAGTTGCTTCACATGGATCCTTCATGTGTTTTCGGGTTTCCGCTGTGCATTTGTTGCATTTAGATTGTCTATTTTGCATGACCAGAAACTTACAGTGGTAGCGGAGCCTCTTGTGAAGTTCTAAACCGAATTTAAGTGCATATGTTTGATATGTTCTGTAAATATACATGATATATTCTATGTGATAAAGCATGATCATGATATATTGTTTTCAACTTTGTATATGTGATATATATGTTGATGTTGGTTTGTGTCAAAAGTGTTTAGACAACAATAACTTGATTGGTATGTGATATCAATCAAGGAGTAATTTGCAGTAAGTTGAAGGGGTTCGACAAAACGAAAATCGATCGTCGGTTTTCGGAAGAAACAATTGTCGTTCAAGTGTAGCAGGGCCAGGACATCGATGTCCACATGAAATTAGCCTTGGCCGAGCCTACTGGACGTCGATGTTATGCGGCATAACATCGATGTTCCCTGAAGGTTGGCCTTGGCAGAATCCCACGAACATCGATGTTCAAGATTGAACATCGATGTCCAAGAGCCCTGTGAGCTTGGTTTGAGATTCCAGAGACCAATGGACATCGATGTTCATGACAGGACATCGATGTCCTTGTGTTCTAGAAGTCTCAAACATCGATGTTTAAAGGTTAGACATCAATGTTTAAAACTACTGCCAAGATTTTAGACCTTTGGAACTTTCCAACATCGATGTCCAAGAGTTGAACATCGATGTTCTTGAGTTCCAGAGGCCAATGGACCTTCGGAACTTTCCAACATCGATGTCCAAGAGTTGAACATCGATGTTTTGAGTTCCAGAGGCCATCGAAACTTTCCAACATCGATGTCCAAGAGTTGAACATCGATGTTCTTGAGCTCTACCAAATAGTTTGGACTTCCAGAGCCTCAAGGACATCGATGTTCATGACAGGACATTGATGTCCTGGAGTACCCGAGGCAAATGGACATCGACGTCCTTGTGCATTACTAAGGTGTTGGGGAGAATCAGATTCTCAAAGACATCAATGTTCACTTATGGGCATCGATGTTTACATATATCTTTGGTTTCCAAATTTACATAACATCATTATATGATTTGTTGATTATATGCATGTGATGTATGAACATATGTTGATGTAAATATTAAGTTCTTAGTTGCCTTCCTTGATAAGAACTCTTCATTGCTTAGATCAACACTTGGTAGGTTTTGCCAAAGCAAGGGGCCAATGTTTATCCTAGCAAGGTGCGACTGGATAATTATAATATCTGAACTGCTTATTGTGGGTTTGGACTTAACTAGGTCATCTTAATAGGATTAAGGACTTAGAGGCAAGGAGTTGAGTAATGTCTATGAGATAGACAAGAACAAGTGTTGTTCGCTCAACTATCCAAGAGTTACATGAGATGTAATTGACAAGAGTTGTCTACCTAAATAGCTATGATGTAGGCAATCAGCCAAAGCTGACTTATATTGTAGTGAAATATGGATCTTGGCCTACTCATGATTATTTTGTTTTCATAGTAGGAGCATCATTTAATAGAATTCCTTGTTAAATGATTTATGTATACATGACTCTTATTTTTGTGAGTTGATCTTTGTTGTAGAGCTACCATGGCACAAAACACAAGTACACTATCATTGCGATCAGTCCTTGAGAAGGAAAAGCTGAATGGGAATAATTTCCTAAAGTGGTATCGCAATTTGAGGATTGTCCTTAAACAAGAAAAGAAGTTGTATGTCCTTGAAGGGCCTGTTCCGATTGAACCGGCGCCTAATTCTCCTAGGGCAGAAAGGGATGCTTACAAGAAGCATCTTGATGATGCATTGGATGTTGCATGTCTTATGCTAATAGCCATGGAATCTGGGCTTCAGAAGCAACATGAGAACATGGGGGCGTTCGATATGATCGAACACCTAAAGATGCTCTTTGATGAGCAAGCAAGGCATGAGAGGTATGAGACCTCTAAGGCACTGTTCCAATGCAGGATGGCAGAGTCATCACCCATGAGACCTCATGTGCTCGAAATGATTGGTTACATTGAGAGCCTTGAAGGTCTTGGTTTTCCTTTGAAAAAGAAGTTGGCGATTGATCTAGTCTTGCAATCGTTGCCGGACAGTTACAACCAATTTGTCATGAACTTCAATATGAATCATCTTGACAAATCATTGTCTGAGTTGCTTAACATGTTGGGAACAGCTGAGCAACAAATGAGGGCAAACAAATCCAACATTTTGATGATTGGAAAAAGCAAAGGAAAGGGTAAAGCAAAGTTCAACAAGAAGAAGAAATGTGCCAAAAGGTTTGGTGCATGTGCATCTTCTTGTGACCACGTGCTGAAACCCAAGGGTGGTATTGCAAAGCAAGGACATTGTTTCCATTGCAACAAACCGGGCCATTGGAAGCGCAACTGCCCTATTTACCTTGAAGAGGTAAAGAAGAAGAAGGGAAGTGAGACTTCCACTTCAGGTATTTTCGTTATAGAAGCTAATATCTCTATCTCTGCATCATGGGTATTAGATACCGGAAGTGGTTCTCACATTTGTGTAAATGTGCAGGAACTAAGAAAGAGTAGGAGATTGGCAAAGGGTGAGATAGACCTACGCGTTGGAAATGGAGCAAGGGTTGCTGCATTAGCCGTAGGGACTTATTATCTATCTTTACCGAGTGGTTTGGTTTTGGAACTTGATGATTGCTATTATGTAACTACTATAAGCAGGAATTTGATTTCTGTTTCTTGTCTGGACAAGAAAGGCTTTTCATTTGTAATAAAGAACAAATGTTGTTCTATTTATTTCAATGATATTTATTATGGTGGTGCATATTTGAGCAATGGTTTATATCTTCTAAACCTAGAAACGCCAATCTATAACGTTAATACGAAGAAGGTTAGAATGAACGATTGTAACGCCCCGAATTTTCATAATTTGATTTTTCTCGGAATTTTCGGAATTTTATTCCAATTTTACCCTTGAGGAATTTCTGAATTTTTGAGCAAGGAAATAAATTATTTTTACCTTGGTTATATGGAATTTAGTTGATGGTATGACGGGTTCGGCTTTCGTTGGAGTTTAATCGGGTTTCGGGGTTGATAATTAAGTT
>JAKUCV010000174.1:0-12255 GCA_028386065.3 Turnera subulata | reverse complement strand
TTTGTGGCCAAGACTGGATTAGAGCAGCCATTGCGGATTATAAGAGTGAAATAAATGTAGATGAACCTCCAGCCAATATAGACAGACTTGAGAATGGTACTATCCTCTATCTTATGTTGTTTTTTATCTTTTTATGTATCTTAAATTAATATATTATAATTACAGTGACTTACATGAGTTGTTTTTATTTGTTGCCAGAAATGAGCGACTTGTTGCTTGAAGAGTCCACCATTGAAGTCTGAAATCAAGCATGAGGTATTGGATGATGCAGTAATGGTAAGTTCATTAACTTTGTGCATCTTGTTAACTTTTATATTTTTGCCTCTTCATCATTCACATCATCGGATTTGTATGAGTTTGAAAGCTTAACCTATTACCTATGTACTTCATTCTCAGAATGATAGATTCTGGTATTAGACTTTGGTGGACTTGTGGTGCATTAATCTGTCATGAAGACATGATCATCTTTATGGATTATGTGTTGTATTGTAACATTGCAACTTTGAACTTCCTATCATATTTATGTTTGTTTGGAATTGGGATTGTATATTTTATCATTAAGTGTTTGTGCTTCTGAATTTACATTTGGATATTGATCAGCAGTAATATTCTGTTCGAATTTGCTCATAATTGTGTTGAGTTGTGGTATTTCTGGGTTTCTGGATTCCTGGATTTCTGGGTTTCTGAATTTGATCAATGCATGACCTGTCGGCATCGGTTGGAGTCTATGCCGACCGAACTGACGTCGGTTTTAATCGGCACCATGCCGATCGGCATGAGGCCCATATCGGCACGGCATCGGTCGGAAAATCGACCCTTCGGCACAGTGATACCGGCAGTAGATTCGGCTCGGCATATGCCGAACCGACGTTTTGCTCACCCCTATTGACAAGACATTTTTAAATGGTATGATGTTCTTTGTAATAGAAGTGTAGGTGGTTTTTCCAAATGGAAAAGAAAAATTAAGAAAGTGAATAACATATAAGTGAAATAGACTCATGTACTTAATACCTTAAGTTTTGGAATTACCATGTAGTATCTGGTCACATAAAAAAAAAATATATCGATTCCACTCCACCTCGCATATTTTCTCTTTGGTTTTCAGCCGACTCTTGATCCTAACACCTTGGATATTGCCTGCCATCATATCATATGGGTTTTCGGGTTTTTTGGGCCCCTATGTTTAGTGGTTTGGCCAATTTGGTACCCCGACATTTTTTTTGGCCGGGCATATACCCCGAGATTGCATGGGCAGGCCAAACGTATACCCCTGGTCAGGCACCTGCTGACGTGGAGGCTGCCCGGGGTATTTGCGCGTGTTACTGTAGCAAAACGACGTCGTTTTAGAGGATTGGCTTTGAGTGAAGTGGGCCCCACTAAGCCACCTGTGTCCAACGTGGCATGAAACGACGTCGTTTTCTCACTTAAAACGACGTCGTTTCGCTACAGTAACACGCGCAAATACCCGGGCAGCCTCCACGTCAGCAGGTGCCTGACCAGGGGTATACGTTTGGCCTGCCCATGCAATCTCGGGGTATATGCCCGGCCAAAAAAAATGTCGGGGTACCAAATTGGCCAAACCACTAAACACGGAGGCCAAAAAACCCAAAACCCCCATATCCTATTGGATCACACAATGGCCAGTCGGTTACATGTTCAATCATAAGCTCCCTGATCCCTTGAGCCTCATCGACCTCATTCTCATTAGAAGCACTGATGGGTCCAAATTCCAGTATTCTGGGAATGAAGTAATTATCTACTCAGAAACCATCAAACTTTTGCACGAGGTTATTAGTCGTCTTCCTCATCTTCACTTGTAATCCCTTCTACTTTCCATAAATAAAATTACCAATTAGCATAAAAAGAAGCTGTAATTTTAGACAAAATCTGGTTAAAAGAATAAACTGAATGATGATTAAATCAATTCAAAGACGTTCAACAGAAGGATAACTACCAAAAATATAGCACGTGATGAAGAATGACATTACTCTTCTCTTAAATCTTAACTTAACTTTAAACCACTAACGAACATATATTAACAAACTCATGAGCTTTTCTACCTCTTTTCACAATGTTAGCTTCATTCATTCCTTGAGAAGTTCCAACGTACAGTACGGGTTTTTTCGTTTTCTTTTTATAGCTTGGATATAACCACCTCGGCTTCATTACATCTTACCCCTTGTACTTTTGGTTAAACTACAGTCACCCCTGAATAGAAAAAAAAAAAAAAACTGGAATTGTAATGAAGCCTAACCACCTCTAATGAATTCCTCTGCTTTCTGTCTCTGATGTACTCCTCATATCTATTGTCTTCATTAATAAAATGCGTGAATTAAATCAACAGTTATAGCCAAAGTAATACATGTATAATATTCTAGTTCTTTTAATTAGTTCTTAATTGGAAGATTTTTTTTCCAAAGTTAATTAAGAGCCTACCTTGCGGAGAGAGTTAGAAGCTACACCTCACCAAGTGATGAAGTCATTATAGAGATTGTCTCAAATGCTTGTACTCATTTTTCTAAAATATGGCTTGGCTTAAATATAACCTTCTGAAGTGGGTAGAGCCAACTCATCGTTTGATGAAGTCATTTGAGGTTGTCTAAATTACCTGTAACCCATTCTACTAAAATTTTATATATACGAACAGTCCAACTTTTTCCCAATCAAACGAGGAATCAATCCCTTGCAAGTTTTAAGTAATTGAAAGTGACAAAGTATTCTTTCAAGCTATTATCCCCGAATAATTACAGTTTCAAAACTGTGAGTGAGAGCCAAAAAATCATTACTTAGAGCAAATCCTTAGTTTTTTCCTCTAAAATTAAGTAGATCCATAGGACGCTGCAGCTGATAGCCAAATGTGATAAGGACAGAATTGCGGATCTTGCTTTAGTGCATGCTACCTCTTGGATCCAATCCTCCCTTACAGCGCCTCCTGTGTGATTTCAAATGCTGATACCATATATAAACTGTGGAAGGCCCCACGACGTAATCTTCATGTTCTTGCATCACCAATCTAATTGGCCTCCGTTTTTAGCCCCTGCTTTTGCTATTTTACTATGTCATCGTGATGATGCTCTTTCCTCATGTGACTCCCACCTCTGTTAATATTGGGGCTGTGTATTGAGTTTCTGCTGAGTTATGCTGCTTTCCCTTCTGCAGCTTTCTGTACACTTGTTACATACTGAATAAAGTCATCGTTAGTATCAAAAAAAAATTACGTGTACCCATTCTACTAAAATTTTATTTATGCGAACAGTCCAAATTTCTCCTAATCAAACAAGGAATCAAACCCTTGCAAGTTTTCAGTCATTGAATGTGGGAAAGTATTCTTTCGAGCTATTATCCCCGAATAATTACAGTATCAAAACTGTGAGAGTCAAAAAAATTAGTTCAAGAAGTTTAAGCTGAAAGAAAAATCTGAAACACAAAGCCATGGTTGTGGAAAAAAAAATCCTAATCATTACTTAGAGCAAATCCTTAGTTTTTCGGATTCAATGATCCATATATCGGACGCGGCAGCTGATAGCCAAATGTAAAAATTTCTTTGAGTCCAAGGAATATATGGGCTAGAATCAATCCGCTTGCTGCGCCCATTTTATGATGTGTGTATCATGCACATTAGTTAAACGGACGGTTAATTGATCTGCATTTGCCGCGTAAACAGGGCAGCAAACTTCTCCACCACAACTGATTTCTATAAATACCAAAGGACTATGGATCCATCATCAACACCTCACCACATTTACATGTTTTTCTTGCATACTATCAAATACCAAAAATCATGTCCTCCAAGATGTCTGTGGCTCTCTTTTGTGTGCTCGGTTTGGCCCTAATCCTTCCCTCCTATTCCCAAGACTCACAACAAGACTTTCTTGATGCTCATAACTCAGCTCGTGCAGCTGTGGGCGTTGAACCCCTAACCTGGGACAAAACCCTCGCAGACTATGCACAAAACTATGCCAATCAACGAGCAGCTGATTGCAACCTTGTCCATTCTTATGGACCTTATGGGGAAAACATTGCAGGGATCACCGGCGTCGACCTGCAGGGCACCGTGGCCGTCAAATTGTGGGTGGACGAGAAGGACTTCTATGACTATGGCTCCAACTCCTGTGCAGCTGGGAAGATGTGCCTCCATTACACTCAGGTGGTTTGGCGCAACACGAAGCGAGTTGGATGCGCGAAGGTGAGGTGCAACAATGGTGGAACTTTCATTATGTGCAGCTACGATCCTCGAGGCAACTATGTTGGGGAGAAACCTTACTAATTAATCCTACGACCTGGAGTTTATGTATTCAGATGCTTGTGATGAATAAGCTGCGCATGCGTCTCTATATATTAATGAAATAGATGAAACTCAGGGTAACTAGGTAACTAATCTTGCATGCGATCCTCTTATAAACATGCATCTTTAGGAATGTTTTTTTTTTTTTTAATAATTATGCATTGAAGCTGATCAGAAACATTTTTATATGATACATATCTACGCAAAATATAAATTTGAAGACATTACAAGTGTAGTTAATCATAGTGATAAAAGTACGTAATATCCCCAAAGATAATGCAGTCACAAGTACGGAATGAGTGGGCTCAAACTAGCTAGTGACTTTGTTTTCACTCTCGAAAGCAGCATCTCTAGGTGAAATTGATAGGGTTAAAGTTCAGGGCATGGATATTTCGGTACTACAATATGGACGACACCATCCTCTTGTCCTCTGCGAGCCTCCCTAAATTACTAAACTTGAAAAGGTGTCTTAGAATTTTTGAGGCTCTTTCTGGCCCTCTTTACCAATTTTTTTTTAAAAAAAATAATTAGCTTATTGCAGGAACAAACGGATACGGGCTATCTTTCTCCTTACGAGCTCATATACAACTTCTCCATCATATTGGATCATGTAGTGGTGATAATCTTCGTAGATTCCTTGCAAAAAAATTCTTAAATGTCACCACTAAAACTTGTAGAATAGTTGTAGTAAGACTAGAATTTGTAGGATGTAGATATGTTAAACAAAAGAGTAACACTTTTTCACATTAAGAATAAGACATATAAGACGTAAGTTTTTTCCAAAATAAATTGCTCCACAAAGACTACAACTACCGCGGCATTGCCATAAGACTAATAGTTTGATTCCTATACTAGCTCAATTCCTGTGGATTCCACGGCTTGTTTATTAATTAATTTCTTAAAAAATTTAACATTTTAACTATTTTAACTATAAAATTTTAAAAACCTATTTAATAATAATATAAATAACAATTAATTTTGCAAAATTTAAACATGGATCTTTGAGCCAAAAAATAACAAAAATATTGAACAACAGAAGTAAAAATTAAAATAATTAATGAATGATAACAAAAAAATTAAAAAAACTTAAGAGACTAATTTTAAAGAAATATCAATCAGGAAAATAAATAAAAAATATTATTATGCAAAAAAAATAAATTAGAAAATAGAATATAAATCAGAAAATAAATAAAATATACTATTTAATAATCATATAAATAATAATAAATTTTTTATATTTAAACATACATCAGTGAGCCCCAAAACAAAAATATATATTAAATAATAAAATAAAAAATTAAAATAATTAATTAATAAAAAAATAAAAAATAAGAGGGTAATTTCTAAATATAAAAATCAGGAAAAAATAAAAAAAAATTATTATGAAGAATAACATTAAAATAGAAAATATAAATAAATTGGAAAAATAAATAAAATAAAATACTCAATAATAATATAAATAATAATTAATTTTGTAAATTTATACTTGCATCGTTTGTTGATCCATGCTTGGGCCTACATAATTGATCCCTAAAACAAAAAAAAAATATTAAACACAGAATAAAAAAATTATAAGAATTAATTAATAAAGAAATATAAAATGAGTAATTTTTAAAATAGAAATCATGAAAAAATATAATATTATGAAGAAAAACTTTAATACAATAGAATATAAATCAGAAAAATGGACAAAAAATATTTAATAGTAAGATAAATAATAATTAATTTTGTAAATTTAAACATGCATAATTGAGTCCTAAAATAAAAATAAAAAATAACATAAAAAGAATTAAGAAAATGTAAAATGATAAAAAAATATAAAAAAATAAAAAAGACCACCAAAAAATATTATATAAATAATAATATAAAGAAAAATTAATTTATGAAATGAAAAATTAACAAATTAAAAGACATAAAAATTAAATCATACCTTTGCATCAATTAAACTCATATCTAGACTAATAAGGAGGTTCTATAATTTTGTCTTTAAGGATTCCCACAATCTCAAAACTCTAACTTGAATTTTCCATAAATCATTGCTAGGAGTTAATTCATCCAAAGCTTTAATATATATTTTCCTGCACAAACAAAAAAATATAAAAAAGATTAAAATAGATTGGAGAAATAAAAAGAATATAAAAACAAATAGGATGCTTAATTATGAGAGATAATGTAACAGCCCGGGTAAAAATTTGGATTTTTACAGGGACTGTAAAAGTCTTTTTACAATGATTTACCGAAAGAATTAATCTTGGGTAAATAATTCAAGGTAAATCGAGCGTCGTTTTTCGAAACCGAGGCTTTTCCCGCGCTCGAGATTTTTCCCTGGATTTTTCGGGCCTAAGTCGGTATTTTTCGGGTTCTGGAATCTTCGAAAAATCACACCGGAAAATAATTAAGTGGGTGTATCAGTTATTTTTTGGTCCGGTCGGGACACGACTGCGTGATTGAGTCACGCAGCCGCCTTTTTCCTGTGAGACTTGTGAAACCTTACCTGTGCCCGTGACCCTGCCTTTTCCTCCTTTTCCCTGCAACAATTTTTGCCTACACCATTTTCTTCTCTACCCAAAATCTTCCCTGCAAAAAAACACAAACACATATACACAACACCACACCACTGTCAGCCGACCACCACGCGGTAGACCACCACTGCAATCCACTTACAAACTAGAAAGGAAAACAAAAAAAAACAACAACTATACACCAAACACACAACACACTGCCGCCCTCCTCTTCTTCCTCTTCTTCCCCGCCACCAAGTGCCACCACCGCCCCTGCAGCCCGAGCTCCACCCCCCTCACGTCACGCCGTCTGTTGCAGTTGGTCCATGAAGCGCCCCGACCCGTATTTACCGTAACACAGTAAACACGTGCCGAAACTATTCTTATTGATAGGGAATACAGTACAACAACCCGTATGTACAACTGAAAAACAAATACAACAACCGTCACCCAACACGGGGACCATTATTCAGCAGCTCACAGCAATATATAACATCAGCAGAGAAAAGGGCAAGCAATAGAGGCAGAGTGACAAACAGCCTCAAAGTCATATGAACAAGCTAACACAGCAGCAGAAATATAATACAGCATCATATGCATTAGAACAGCAGCGGAAGACTTTATGCACATGCAGCGGAGGTATGGATCCGGAGTTAGGTGGAGAAGAAAGCAGCAGCCATCGAACGTCGTACCTGAACTACGAAACAACTTACCCTACCGAATGAAACCCCGCAGGCGAGGGGTGAGTCCGAAGTGCTCACCGACGAAGGATAAACAGTGATATGCAAGCAACCGTAATACTTAAAAAAAGCAATCACAGACAAGCAATAACATATCTCAACAAACTGAGCCAAGACTAAAAGAATATTTATTATTATTACCAATTCTATCTTCCGGGCCCCCGTCACTGGACAAGCTAGGGTCGTACCTGGTTATCAATTAATTTCGGATGCTAGGCCAAGAACCAATCCACATTCCAGAACCCGGATATTTGGTATATCCAAACCACTGGGTATTCGGTATACCCCAACCTCAGGCAACAACAAGCCAACCGGATATTCGGTATATCTGAACCACTGGGTATTTGGTATACCCTAACCACAGACAATAAGCCAAACGGATATTCGGTATATCCGAACCACTGGGTATTTGGTATACCCTAACCACAAGCAACAAGCCAAACAAACCAAGTAACCGACTATAGCATCCCAAAATTAATTTTCAAACCATCGGGTCGTACCACTACTTTCCACATGACAATTATATCAACATCTCAAATCAATTCCAATTTCATATTCCAATTTCTTTTTCTCAATTTCCACAGTCAATAGTTCAACATCAATCTCAGCATATTATCCACAGATTCAATATCACAGCCCAATGGCAACAATAATATCCACAGCAGTCAATCAGCCAACAATCAACAATTCAGCAGTTCAATCGAACAACAAAGCACACAAAGTATTACAGGCAACATAACAAGGGTTATCCATCCTCACCTTAGCCGATTATCAATTATGGAAATGTCCAGCAAATTCTAAGTCTGGTTCCTCAGCAAATTGCTCGTTATCAACTCCTATATCAATCAAATAATATGCACACATAAGGTGATATGCAAATGCCATGCTAATACTGTGTACCGAAAATAAATACTGACTCGGCTCGGTTACTCCCCCGGATTAATTTTTCCATTACCATCATCATTTACCATTTACTTCAAGTGCCAAAATACCATTCTATACTTAGATTTATACCCGGATATTATTCCGGTATTTTATTACCATGATAATATCCTTTCCAAAATTATTTTCTCAAAATAATTATTTTTTTCCTCAATTAAATCAAAGTAAATAGATTATTTCAAATTCCATATTATTCACAGAATTATTTTCCCCAAATATACACCCTTTTATTATTTTCCTACTATTTAATTTCTATTTTTCAGATTTCATTTTCTTTCTATTTCTTTTTTTTATTAAATCGGACTGGGCCCAAGGGTTAGGCCTGGCCCAACGCAGAACCTAGGCCCAGGCATGTAGTCCACGCCCGGCCCAGACCCGCGCCAGCCTAACCCCAGCTGCACCAGCCCAAGCCCAACTGATTCAACCCAAACCATGGCAGCCCAATCCTGACCCCGACCCGTCACGCGAAAACGGGTCGAGCTTGACCCATCCGGGTCTGCTCACCTGCAACGACGGGACGGCGGCGCGAGGAGACGTCTGCAGGCGGAAGGCGACGAAGGCTCGGGCGCGTCGGCGGAGAGGGGCGAGGGAAGTCGCTCGGCTGCCGGTGGGGTTCGACGGCGTCGGGCCGATGGGCGGCTCGTCGGGTTTCTGCGAGGAGGGAGGAGGCGTCGAGGGGAAGAAGGGAAGGATAGCGACGGCCACTCCCCGTCCTACGATGACAGCGACTAGAGGAAGGAGAAGGGGAGGCAGGGGAGGTGTTAGCTCGGGCGGCGGCAGTTGCAGGTGGTGGCCGGTGGTGTTCACGGGAGGAGGAAGAAAAGAAGAAGGAAGGATGGGTTGTGTGGGCTTTGCTCAAAACGACGGCGTGTAGGTTGTGGTGTGTGGTTGCTTTTGTTTTTTCTTTTTTTTTTTCTGGTTTGGAGATGAAGGAGGACACTAGTTTTTTTTGTTGAAACGCAGGGAAGAATTGGGGCTATGGGTATTAGGCAGAAGGAAGGTTGGTGATGGTGTACTGGGAAGGCATGAGGAATACAGCTATATAGGCATGCAAATCCACTGGTAAGTCACATGCTGAATAGGAAAAAGGCAGTTGATAATTGAGCTTCAATTATGCAGTTACTATGTTGCATGTGAAGTGTGACCCACCTGGACCAGAAAATATCCTTTATACCCACTTATCTTATTTCTAGTCCGTTAACTCGAGGGTAAACCCGGCTTTTCTGAAGATTCCCGGACCCAGAAAAATCCCAACTTTGGCCCGTAAAATCCGCAGAAAAATCTCGAACGTGGGACAAGGCTCGGTTTCGGAATCCAAAGCTCGATTTACCACAATTTAATTACCCAAGATTAAAATCAATGGTAAATTACTGTAATTTAACTTAAACAGTCCCGGTAAAAATGAAATTTTTACCTGGGCTGTTACAGTCCAAGTCAGGCTGTCGTCCCTTCGCAGTACATCGCCGCCGTTCGTTTTCCCCGTCACAACGCGCCACAACCATCCCACAGCCCGCCAGCCACCGTCCTTCGCCAACAGCCAGCGTCATCGTCTCCGTCCGTGCCGCCTTCTCCCCGACGCGCCTCGTCGCCGCTGCCTCGCCTCTCCCTGCTGCTACGCCGCCGATGACCCCTGACGCCTCCTCGCACCGTCGACCACCTGCAGCTGCCAACATCTCGACGAGCACTCGCATCCCCGACGACGCTCCTCCCCACGCTGCTCGCATTCTCGCCGCCACCGAGGAGTCACCACCGAGCTACCGTGATCTATTCCTCTCCTCTGCTCGCGCCACCGTCAGCAGCCGTGCCTGTTCTCGCCGCCACTGCCGAGGTGAGCAGCTGGAGATGACCCAACCGAGACCCGGTTACAATCCTGGGTCATGGGTGCTAGGCTGGGCTTGCGCCTTGGGCTTGCACCCTAGGCCAGAGTTTGTACACCTGGGCTTGGACCTGGGTTTCTTTAAGTGGGCTGCTATTTTTTTGGGTTGGACCTGGGCTGGGCATGGGCTCACTGTTCATGGCCCAGTCCAGAAATAAAAAAAATAATAAAAAATAATAATAAAGATAAAAATAAATAATGTTAATAAAAATAAAATCTGGTTATATGAATATCTTGAGGAAAATGACAAGTTTTAATTTTGGTTTTTGGGAATATATATATATGCATGTATAGTTACTTCCTTTTAAAAAAAAAAACTATATTATGGTAAGTAATTTTTATGAAAATAACTTGGGAAATTAAATACGTTATGGTAATTATCTTTTTATGAAATGATTTGGAAATACGTAAATGTTATAATTTTCAGAAGGATTATTTCATAGTAATTATATTTTTGGAAAGGATATTTGATATGGGAAATAAATAGCCTAACGGAAATTATTTTGGAAAATATATATATTTACGGTAAATATTTTCTTTTGGAAAAGAATATAAATACTCATGAAAAATATTTTTGAAAAGAGTTTTAATTAAAGTATGGTACCGAAATTATATTCGGATATACGTACGGTATAATATTTTCGGTAAAAGATGATAATAAAGGATATGAACCGGGATGGGTATATTTCGCAGTATTGGCATCATAGCATACCGATTATGTGTATTTATGTGAGTATATTGTTCTGTTGTGTAGGTTATGATATCGGGCAGTTTCCCGAGGAGCCGGCATAGGACCGGTCATTGTCTCCGGAGTTGAGTAATCGGCCAAGGTGAGGATGGATTTCCTTCGATATGTGTCTATATTACTCGGTTGTTGTGTTTGGTGATTGTTGCACTGTTGAGTGTTGTATTTGCTGTGGTTTGTTTTGGGATGTTTATCCCCGTACGTCGAGTTTTTGGATGTTTATCCTTGTGTCATTTTGATTTAAAGAATAATGGAATGAATAATAATTTGTGATAAGGATGTCGATCCTTGATTTTGGGTAGGGATGTCTATCTCGGTATTTTGGTTAGGGATGTTGATCCCTGAGATTTGGTTTTGATGATAATATAATTGTCACGTGGTAAGTAGAGGTACGACTCAATGGTTTAAGACTGTTTTGTGGTGGCCATGACCTGGGTTACTTGTGATAAGCATGTCTATGCTTGGGATGTCTATCCCGTGATTATATTTGGGATGTCTATCCCTGGGTTCGTATTTTTGGGATGTCGATCCCTGGGTTCTCTTGGATTTGGTCTGGCACCCGAAATATGTTGATAACCAAGTCTGACCCCTAGCTTATCCGTGACGGGGCCTGGAAAGATAAAACTGGAAATTGGAATTTTATTTGAGTCTTTTTGGTCTTAGACCGGTTTTGGGTCGAGTTTTGGTTTGGTATGTATTTGGCGGTTTTTGCTTGTTTTTGACTTTGAGTAATTCTAGTGTTGCATATTGATTGTCTATCCTTCGTCGGTGAGCACTTCGGACTCACCCCTCACCTGCGGGCTTTCATCCCGTAGGATGAGTTATTTGTGGTATAGGTTTGATGCATACCAGACAGGCTGCGGCGTTATCCCTTGGACAGGGCTCAGATCCATAGTTTGCATCAGTGTCGCATACAGTGTCTTTGTGAGTTATTAAGTCTTCCGCTGTGCATTATTTTTGCTATTGTTGTGAAACGCCCCGACCCGAATTTACCGTACACAGTAAACGCAGGCCGGAACTGTGACAACCCAACCAAAATAGGACCAGCATACAGTGTGAACTACGATAACTCGGCCCAACGGCCCAAAATAGTAAAACAACATAATTAACAAATCTGGCCCAATGGCCCAATAATAACAGAAGTATGCACAGCGGAAGACTTAAAC
>JAKUCV010000173.1:0-65554 GCA_028386065.3 Turnera subulata | reverse complement strand
CAAGTCCAACATCATCGGTCTGGAGGAGCACATGGTGGTCTCCCCAAAACGACGGAAGAAGCGTACCGGAAAGAAAACTGAGGACAAGAAAGGCAAAGCGGTAGCTGAAAGCAGCACACCGCTGCAGAAGTTGACGCAGCTGAACGTCTCCCTGAGGAAGGTCAGCTCGGCGGTGGCACAGATTGAACTGGCGTGCATGGAGCTGTTCCCTCACCTGAGGAATGTCCAGCAACTTGTAAAAGATCTTGAGAAGCAAGTAGCTCCTTAGAGCACTTCTTCTCTGTTGTAACACCCTTTATGATATTAATGAAATAAATTTCCTTTTAAAATCCAAAATCTCTTATGTTAAGAAATCTCTCGTTTAATGGAAAATAAAACATCTCAAGGTAAAATAAAAATCAACTATAAGAATATTTATAAAATCAAATATAAAGAAATTAAAAGTAAAATTTGTTTAACAAAATCAAACAAAAAGAAATAAAGGAAAAAAAACAAAACTCGTTTGGCAAAATCAATCATAAAGAAATTAAAACAAAAACACGTTTTCATGATCAACGCTCAGGATCGATCGTATCCATTCTCGATCCCGACAAACTTGACACGTTTAGTTAACGGTGACGTCTGTTAACCCCGTGGAAAAGATACCCGTTAACTGGCAAGGCGTTGATCACGGGCACGTCCTGTGTCTCTCGAAAGACACGTTACCCACTTGTTCACATTTCCGCGTAAGCCAAAAACGTCTGTCAAGACAACGTATCTCTCCACGATGTCCGAACAGCTGTGAACTTGTCGCACATGTACTCCACTCGAGGTGTGGTCCCATTCGTCCAGCCTCAACGGTCACGAATGCATGTGATAAAAGATGCAAGAAAAACGTAGAAAGGCCATAAAAGAAAAGAAAAAGTAGCCAGAGCGAAGAAAATCAAGAGATAGAAAAAGGCTGAAAAACTCTGGCATGGGTCCGAAAAACGCGTAAAGCAATAAATGCAAGCAACGGTAAAATTCAAAAAGCAAAATATTTAAAATCAAAAACGGTAATCACGCTCCCCAAAAGTGTATAAAAGAAGGAGCGGTGATGTGTAAAACATCAAAAGCATTAAAGCAAACAAAACTCTCAGAAAACAAAACCACAACGTTCAATCAGAACCCCACACGTCCAAAAGAAAAACAAGATGCCTGCTCCATCTTCGGTGTTCTTTGTTGAAGGTGCCAATCTTGGCAGGAGGAATCGTCTTGCCTACAGCATGGTCAATGAACGTGCTGAAGAGCTGCCGAATGAGCTCGGCAGAATGCCACGACTGGTCTTCGTCGACGAGCTCTACTCGTCGCGGTTCTTCGTCACGCCCATGGAAGAGGTGTTCTTCCTGGAGGACCATGGGACACTGAGGACTTCCTACTATGGCTCAGCAAATTCCGTGATGTTCTTCATCTCGGATAGGCTGCAGGAGTTCAACCTGGAGTCCACTTGCCAGACTGTGGAGCAAGGCGCTTACTACCAGCTCGCAATGACAGCCCAGAGCATACCCAGAATGACTCGGCTACCTCCAACCTGGCCAAAGGTACGTCTGCTGGTGTGGAACTGCAGAGGAGTTGCAAGGCNAATTCCGAAACCCGAAAAATACCAACTTAGTTCCGAAAAATTCACGGGAAAATCACGAGCGCGGGAAAACCCTCGGTTTCGAAAAACGACTCCCGATTTACCTTGAATTAATTACCCAAGATTAATTCAACAGTAAATCACGGTAAATAGGCTTTTACAGTCCGGTAAAAATCCAAAATTTTTACCCGGGCTGTTACAAATAATGTTTATTTTCGATTTTTCTTTGAAGGATCTTCAGGATCTTTTGAACGGTAAGACTTCCAGTCTTCGTTGTATTTTTCTTTTCCCGAGTCTTCTGGACTCTTACATTTAGTCTTTCGAACTATTCTCATTTAATTTCATTTTCTCATTTAATGCCCATTATAAATTTCTTCCGGGAATTTTAATTGCCTCAAATTCAAATAACATAATTGAATATATAAATGCTTAAAATAAATAAGTAAGGGGCCTTATATTAATTACCCCAAGTAAAGTAAATGGCAGGAAATTAAAATAATGGGCCTAGTATGAGCCCATATTAAGCATAAAATTAAAGGCAAGGTAATTAAATACAATGGGCCCTTTTATAGCCCAATTAAAATTAAATTGCTAAAAATAAATGCAATGGGCTGTTTTATTAATTAGCCCAATAAAAATTAAATTGCTGAAAATTAAATGTGATGGGCCTTACACGAGCCCAATTAAAACGTAAAGAAATAGGCGGCTTAGCCGGCCATTTGAGTGAATAATGGGCCTTTTTAATAGCCCAATCGGAATTTAAATAAAAACAGAAAAATATGCTTACTCGATAAATCTTTCAGCAATAATATATATAATACGCTTATATGATAAAGGCGGCTTAGCCGGCCAATAAATAAATATAATAAATATAACGGCCTTCCGGGCTTATATAACGGCCTTCCGGGCTTTGCTGAGAAAGAAAAAAAAACGAGGCGTCGGAACACTTCTGGGTTCGACGGATTCTGGCCAAAAACACTATTTACGGTCGCCGGAAATTACTATTCACGGTCGTCGGAAATTTATATTCACCGTGCCGGATAATTTTCTGAGGCATCAAATTCCGGCCAAACACTTCTGGGTTTGCCGGATTTCGGCCAAAATCACTATTCACAATTGCCCCAATCGTAATAAAAATAAGACATAAATTAAATAGAAACAAGGCATAAAATAAAATCATAAGTAAAATTAAATTAACCAATTGTTTAATTATAACCGTTTAAAATTCGGTCCGGGTTCATTAAGGTCCAAGGTCCATTAGTTATACATATGGTCCAAAAAGGCTCGGTTTTACTTAAAGGTTCTTTTCCGGGCTCGCCGGAAAATTCCCGAGACGCCAGAAAAACCGCCGGATTCCGGCCAACACTGTTTATAGCTGATTAGCACAGTCATCAACTCATCAAACCGCCAAAACAACAACCACGGCCAAAAAAACGTCCACCATTCATCCACCATCCGCAATCATCAACATCACCATAAACAACCAAAATCAATCATAAACCAAAATAATATATCCACAAACCAAATCAAAAACAATCAATCCCCAACCAAATCAATAGAAGGCAGGAAGAAAAACAAGACACGGCCAAAGGCTCACCCGGTCGGCATCATCGATTCCATGTGGAGGTGGCGACGACCCAAGACGTTTTGGCAGGAGCGTGAACCGACGGCGCTGGGAAGGCGATGTGGGGAAAGAGACGCGAGCACGGCGGGGCTGCAGGTACGACGGCAGATCGGGGTGGAGATCGGCGACAGGTCTCGTCGGGGTTGGCAGTGGCGGCGACCACCTACAGAGTGGAGAGGGCGGCGAAGGCGTGGCGAGGACGAGAGGCGCCGGGCAGAGGCGACGGCAAGGGCACAATCGGTCGGCAAGAACAGATGAGGCAGACCCGTTTGTGCATTTTCGGGTCGCCGGATCCTACAGCGGGTCGTGCCTCCCTATCAGCGCTTCCAACAGCGGCTGTGGACGGGAGAGGAGCCGTTGGGGTCGCCGCAGCCCGTGGAGTCCGATGGTGGTTGTGGTATCGTGCACGGCGGCGTGGAAACCGTCGCCGGAGATGAAAACGGCCGGTCGGATTTTGTTCCTTCTCTCCTTTGTTCGCCGGTTTCTGGTTAGTTTTCTTTGCTCCGGGTAGAGGCTAATTCGTGCTGATAACGTGTTATGAAACAATTGGATTTGATGAAGAAGTTTGAGGAGAAGGGGAAGAATTTCCGATTTCAGGTGAGGAGGGGGCTCGGGCTGGAGCTCAACCCCGTTTTTCATTTTTTTTCTATCTTTTCCCGTTTTACACATCTCTATATATATTATACATGGGGTGACAAGGTGTCACTTTGATCCCTCAAAATGACATTCATTACATTTTGATTTCTCAAAATAATATATTTATAACACTCCTCCTTTTGTAGTTTGATTCTTTTGTTGTATTTTAATTGGAAGTTTTAGATCTTGATTAGTTTTTTTATACGTCAGATTACTTATTTTTCTGTCCCTATCACAACTTGGGTTTGTCCCTTGTAATAAGACTGATTATAGATCAAACCCACATTGTTTCTGTTGTCCTTATCGACTAGTGACAAGAGAAATTTTTAAAAAAGGGACCTCTTTCGTGAAGTGCCGGTGGTGGTATGCTTTTAATTTTTAAAAAAGGGACCTCTTTCGTTAAATGACGTTCCCATCCAACCTCATTAGGCGATAAAAATTAAAAGCAATTGAATTTTAGGAAATACCCATCTAAGCCTCCATAGATGATACCTCAACCACTAATCAACCACATATTAACCTTCCGTTATGAAGTCACGTAGTTAATTAAGGTAAAGAAAGGGTCAATGATAAGAATGATTTTGTTTTTTTTGAAGATTCAAGAATGAGTTATGTTTATCATGGTTATAAGACCCGGACCGGCCCGGCCGGTCCGACCCGGTTAACCGCCACCCGGAGGCCAGTCCGGGTTTTTACCCCTTGCGGTTTGATGCCTTTCAAAACCCGGACGGGTCGTGACGGGTTCTCCGGTTTTCGCGGGTTTTTTTGACCCGGTTCCGGTTCATCCGGGTTGAACACACATCCCCCCCTTTTTTTCCTCCTGATTTTCTCATTTTGCACCTAGCCAAATGACGTGGTTTGGTTTATTTTTGGCTGGCTGATTTTAAAACAGAAAAGAAAACACTCTCTCTTTCTCCAATCCCGCATGGGTTTTGAAAAAAAAAAAACTAATTCCCAAATCAATTGAGCATCCTCTCTCCCACAGCCTTAATTCCCAAAGTTCTTGCAATAACCATTGACAGAGTTGAACTCTCGACCAAGGTGAGAGCAAGTTTTTTTTATCTCCTCTTCCCCACATCTTTCTCTTCATAGCCCAGGAGTCAGTTTCGTTGGTCCTTTGTTGCAGCCTGCAGGTTACGCCAGAGTTTGAGAGGGAGGCAAGAACTCCTCGACCGTGACACAGGTATGCTATCTCTGGTTCATTTTCTTTTTATTTTTTCTTCTTTCTTATTTGTTTGTTAATGTTGATGGAGTGCTGTGTTTTTTACTTTGTTTTGAAAGAAGTTTGTTTCGGTTGGGAAATTTAGAGGCTTTGGGTTGTAGTATAGCACAGCCTTTGTTTCATTTTGGTTGTAACTACTTTGTGAGAGTGTAGTTTGGTGAGATTTGGGCATTGTGAGTTAGCACGCCACCTGTTTGACAAAAGGCCTGAACCAAAGCTTTTGCAGAAACTCTTTTATACTGTGCTCATTCAATAATTATATTTTTTTGTCTTGGTTTTAAAGTTTGATTATATGCGTTGATAACCCTTTTTTATTTTATTATAGGTGATGAAGATGATGAACATATCCCTCCAATTATGCCTACCAACCTTAATCTAAGTTCTTTTGCTACTGAAAGTTCAAGCAATCTTTGGTAATGTTGAAATGGATGATGACAATGGTGATGATTGATGAAATTAGAATATATTAGAGATGATGTATCCAATTTTATGTGTTGTGTATGGATTTATTATGGGATTTGTACTTTAAAACAAACCGTTGTGCTCGTATGGATTGGATTTTTTTCTGCGAACAATTATTTATTTTCAATTTTTTTCTTCCAGATATATTATTAGTGTAATTTTAATATTATTTAATCAAAACCGGTCGGACCCCGGTTACCCCGGTTGAACCTCTTAACCCGTGACCCGGAGCCCAAGCCGGTTTTATGGCCGGGCCGGGTTTTATAACCTTGATGTTTATAGACTGCTTTCTTGTGTGCAATCATTTTATGGACCTGGCCACTCCAATATAGGAATTCTTTTTTCTTGGCTTTGTGTACTGAAATTACATGAACTTTGGATGAATAACCCATGACAATCCAATCCAAGTTATACGCCTGTGAGCCTTAGCTCGAGTGGCACTTCCCACCGGGGCTTAGGTCGTGGGTTCGATCCCGACCGGTGTTGAATTAGTATTTAGGTTAGATTACGCTAGTGTAGGAATTTCATGTGACCAAAAGAAAAAATCCAATCCAAGTTATACCTTCCCACTGTTCAAAAAAAAAGTTATACCTTCCCACAAAAGGCATATAATGGCAATATCGTATTTCAATTGGAAGCTTATGGCGTAAAAATTGGGAGGAGGTAGGCAAAATTATTGTAATCTTTGTAGATCCATGTCCTAACCAAATACATAAATAGATTCCCAAATATTCCGATGACATTGTCCTATCCAATCCAACTTTATATGCTTTTCTCATTATCCTTAGCCACTCTAGCCATCCATGATCCATCCCTCTTTTCTTTGCCTATATATCATCATCTCCACCCATTAACACAAAGCACACACACTCAAAGAGGAGAGAGCCCCTCTATCATTCTTCTACTACTACTTCACCTACTCCACCACCAGCATATAAGCATAAGATAGTGTGTGAATATTTCCACCCTAAACACAAATAAATCCAAGTCAAATGCAAATGCATTTGCCTTAAAAGAAGATTACTTTATCTTAATTAAGTTCTCTCCTATATCTATTTATTATCATCTCCTTTTCTGCGTCATCCCTCCCTCCCTCCCTACAAGAAAGGAACACCAGGGTGACAAAAAAAAAAGAAAGGTGCTTTAAAGTTTTATCCTCCTCACCCATCATCCCCTAACAAGGAAAGCTGGGTGTGTGCCAATTGTTAATAGTTAATGCACCATCACCATCAATCAGTAGACACGCCTAGTAGTAGTAGTAGCAGCATGGATTTTGCCAAATCCAGCTGCTGCTCTTTCTTCTCCTTCTCCTTCTCCTTCATTAACTTTCCATCATTGATTTCTGCTTCACCATCATCATCATCTCTTTGTTTTTACTACCCTTCTTCTTCTCTGTGGTTTTTGTTGTGTTTTGGGGGTGAATTTCGAGAACCCACCAAGCCATTTACCTCCAGAATCAGTTGTTTCTCATCTCCTTGTGCTGCTTCTGCTAAAGACGATGCCTTTTGATATATGCACATATCATACATAAAAATCATATACTATATGTTTCTTCTTCTTGCTAGCTACTACTACATTCTTGGGTTTTTCTTGCTTTTTTTCACTTTCTGCAGTTATTCCTCTCCTCTTTCTTTCTCTCCCCCAAGAGTAGAAAACTAACGAATCGGTGGAGGCAAAACGAAAAAATGTCTACCCTTTTCACTTCAACAGCCGTGGCTGCAGCTGGCCCCTGCCTTCTCCGCCCAATTGGGTGAGTAAATTCTTATCTTTTCTTGGTCGTTTTTTCTTTGGTTTTGGCTTTTAAGTCTTGAAAAACTGTTGCTTAAGGTAGTGACTTGTTAGTATTTCCATGTGTTATAATTGAATTGGATTTAGATTTAGATAAAAAAAGGTAAAGGAAGGATTTTGTGGTAAACAAAAACCCCAAAATTTCCCTTTATTCCTTATACGGTGATCATATCAGGTATGATCATGACGATGATGATCCAAATCGGAGGTGGAGGAGGAAGACCTTTTTCCCTTGCTCTTCTAGGAAACAAGGGACTACTACTACCACCACTGCTGTTCTTTCAGTCTCGGCTTCAGCTTCAACTCTTTCCCCCAATAAGATGACAAGGGAATCATCCCGTCTCAAAGCTTATCAAGAGGTTGATTTGTATGCCAATTATAGCACCTGCTCTGCTCTTCTCTGCCTTATCATATAATTCTCTTATGTTCTTGTTCATGTACATTCTTAGCTTGTTTCATGTGCTTATGTAATCTTTTGTCTTGTGAGATCAAATTGTCTCCTTTGATAAATTTGTCTGTTTGCTCATTATTTCTGTTGTTAATGCGAAAAAATTGAATGCTTAGGTTGTCAAGACTGCAAGGGAAAAGTTCACCCGGGAAGTCTCCTTCAAGTCCAAGGAAAAAGATACCTCTCTTGCCAGGGTACGGTCTTCTCCTATACTTCCTGTCGTAAAAAGATGACTAGTTTTCTTCCAATAGCCTTTTTTCTTGGGCCGTACTCTTTTTCTTTTCATACTTCATCCAGGGTGAGTACCCTTTCTAGTTTTTGGATTTGCTTCTCCATGGTTCTGGAGCTTTTGAGTTGTTGAGTTTATGCTTCTATTTTCTGTAGTTGTTCTCTTTCTCAGTTTCTGTAATTTTAGAGACTTGTCATTCTAACATTTTTCTTTTGTTGATGCAGGCTTTGCTATACATTGCAGCAGAAGATGAGGCGTTTAGTGCTTTGAATCGAGAGCTGGATGCTTGCTCACTTCAAAAGGAAAGGAGAAATGTCTCAGTCCTATCAGACAACCCAGAATGGGATTCTCTGGAGCAAATGCCTCTGGCTGGAAAGACAATAACTGAGTGGCTCAAAGAGTTGGATACCATTGCTAAAGAAGTTGAAGCGGAGCTAGTTTACAGAGATATAGGCTGCCATCTGGTAGAAGTTTTGGACGCCATAAATGTCGTTCTTTTTGAGTTGCGAGGCCTCAAAAGATCACCCGTTGCTGTAGATTCTAAAAATTCATACTTGCACACGGTGCTAAGCACTGGATGTGGCAGTGGTAAATTTTCTTCCTCCCTTTTCAGGCATGTCCATTTTATGCCCTGTTCTGAACTGTCTACTTTTCTTGATGTGAAATCACCTGATGAAGTTTCCTTTTGGCAGCAATTTTGCTTAGTATCATTTACATTGAAGTTTGTAAACGACTCAGTTTGACCATTGTGGGATCTCGAGTTGGGGAAGATTTTTTGATATGGCCCCAAACCGCGAACCCAGAGGTACAAATTTTGCAATTTTGTCACTGATCCGTTCTTGAGTGCACAGGATGATCACACTCTATTTTGCACCACTATTTCATGAAAATATTACCTTAATATCTCACTAGGAGACATTTCTTCTGAAGCTTAAAGTTGGATGATTTTGACGTTGATACTCCTTTCTGTAGGAGCTCTTCAAGGTAACTTCAGGCCACAGCTTGTTTGCAGTTGTTAATGGCAGGTGTGTGGAGGACCCTAGATCTAGGGCGTCAGATTTGACTAGCAATTCTCTTTTGGGTCTTGAGATAGCTACAAAACGAGACATTATTGGGATTGCTCTGGCCAATTTGATTGTGAGTTCTACCCTGGGAGCTACTTCCAAACTGGCCTGTAGTCTAATTAGTATGATATATTCATGCCTCATCACTTTCTCCTTATTCAGTGCCTTAGAACTGACCTGTATTCTAAATATTTGTTCAGAGGCTTCACTGGAAAAGAGCTTCTAGATCTAATCATGGATTGATGCTGACCGCTCCCTTGAGACATGTTCATGATACGGATGAGAAACTTGACAAGATTCACAGTTCAACTATTCCTTTGGTCCGGCCTCATGATCTTAGGTAAGCATATTCATACTTTAATGAATAAATCCAGTCAATTTCCTTTTCTTCCTGCTTTTGTAGGCACCTTTATTTGGGACCTTATCCCTATAAATTGAAGCAGTCACAACTCATTCACAATCATAGAAGCATTCAACCAGTAACTGTTAATAAGTTATTTTCTACTAATTGAAAAGGAAACTTGGAGTGTGTCTGGATGGTAACCAAGTAAAAATTTATGATGGACAGTTTTTAATGCCATGATCTAAGCAATTGACTGTGTTCCTCTGCCATATGCTGTACCTTTCTCAAGTATGGAAAGACGCATGGCACAGTGATATCTTTGTTGTATTATTCAAAGCTCCTGCTCAGACGTCAGGCAACAACATGCGAGAAAAAAAACTTCTGCGACTTAGATTGACCAATTGACTTTGGTTATTCAAGTTGTATTTGAAATAGCTTATACTACAATATCTACATTGCAGTTCACACTATTTCTTCCAAGGCAGAAAGTATCTTTAACAAGTTATCAATTTTCGTAGCTGGTGAACCATTTACTAGACTTATTTATAGTTTTGCATCACCTGTGATTAGGCCATCTAAAATCGTCTGTGTGCAAGATTACTTCCACTGTGGTATAACGCATGCATATGCTCTGGAAGTTTGACTTTTGAGCTGAGGTGGAAGTTGTGATCTTGTTGACCAACCATCTAGGCTGGTATCTGGGAGTGTCTGGAATAGACTATTCTTTATCTTTTCTTTTGATAGTTTGCTGAGTTGTAGGTTTCCTGACAGGCTGGCCATCATGGCTTCAGAAAGATTATTGATTCTGCAACCACATAACTGGGCTTTGAGGAGAGATCATGGCATGATGTTGTACTATAACAGGTACACATTTGGGATTTTTATGCATTCAATAAACTGTTAAGGTGAAATATGTGTTGGTGATTGATGAACAAGCTTAATTAGATAATTGATTGGCAAACTACAGGAAATATGGACAGGCAGTGCAAGAGCTGAGCATTTGCATGGCATTTGCTCCACAAGAAGAGGCGGAAATCCTCGAACCATTTGTCGAGAAACTCCACCTGTTGCGGCTCGAATCATCATGGAAGTCTTTGGGACATGCCACGCTCGTCAACTAACTTGCTCTGCTCCTCCATATGATCATGACCACTTGTAAATAACAACTACTAGTCCTCCCTACTCTCTTCTTGTTGGCCCTTGAAAGCATGTACTAGCGTCTTTTTTAGTCTTTCAGTTCGGGGTGTTACTGGGCTGATCTCTTTTGGAATCATCACTTAGTCAAAAATTGCATTGTTCTCCTTCAGAAGTTAGCATGTTTTGAATTAAAAGTTTTAAAATTTCTCTTAGACCTGATGGTTTCTGTGGCATTGTCTTTTGCTTTTCTTTGGTTGTCCTCATGCTCTTTATGTCTTTTTCTCCTTTTTCCTTTTCCCCCACACTTTGTTTACTTACACAGTGACTTCTCTTATCCTTTTTTATTGCTTAATCAGCCCACCAAACTGTGGCCCATATGATTAGACCCTAACTAGTAGTGGTAGTGTAGTACTACTATATATTGGGGTCATTGCTGGATGCCAGCATTCAGCTATTTTATCAGATTGTGGCTGTTGCCAGCTATGATTTTGATTTTTTGATGCAGCAGCCGTATAAGTGTAAATGATGAAATGATTGAGGACGGTCCTACAATACCTGACATTATATTCTTAATAAAGAAACATCCCTAAACAGTAAGAAAGGGAACCAAAAATTATTTATTTAAATGTTTGTGTTCTTAGCAACTTCATGCGTCTTCAGCCAGTTACGAAAGTGGAATGTATCACTGCGGTGTAAGATGCCACAGATTGATGATGAACGTGTGCCCTGCACTGGGATTCCAGGAGGAATGAGACACCTACGATGAAAGGTAAAATTTAGCCCCTATTTATCACCCACCGGATAGGATTATGAATGAATCAAAATTAAGGGAATGGGATTTTTAGTATTTGTAGTCGTTTCCTTTTAAAATATGGTCATTGTTATAAAATACAATATTTATATTGTATGAATACTGTATTGTACAAAGGTACAGTATCCATATTATTAATATATATATATATGTATGATAAGAAACAAAAAGTGGAGAATGAATAAACCGGGTAAGGACCCGTCGAGCTCCTCCCAAAATTTTTCTTCCTCTTTGATTCTTCTTCATCCAATTTCTTCTCAAATATTTCTTTGTTTTACAACACGTTATCAGCACGAATTGTGCTCAACCAAGCAAGGTAGAATCTAGGCAGAAGAACTGACCGGAAAACGGCCAGAAAAGCTAAGAAACCCGTTTTTTCCGTTCGTCCTTCGGCACCGGCTCCCGCGCTTCCGTGAGCGACACCACCACCACCATCACGAACCTCTCACCGTGGCCGACCGACCGATGCTACCCCCGCCTCCCTCCTGCGCCCGACGCGCCGCCGACAGCACTCGACCCGACGGCGGATCCGGACCCGGTTTTGCTACCACCGGGTCTGTCTTCCTTCCTCTCAAGCAACGGCTGCCGCACCTCCCTCTCCACCTGCCGTGTCATCACCGCCCTTCTTCCCTCCCTTCGCCGGCGACGAAGCACCTGCAACCCGGTTCATTCCTCTTTTCCCCTTTTATTTTTGTTTTTCTGAATTTTTTTTTAAAGAGTTTTGATTGTTGTTTGTGTTTTTGATGGTTGATTGATTGTTGTTTGTGGATTGTGGATGGGATGATTTTGTTTTTCCCGTTTCTGGATGTTGATGCACGGCGTGTTGTGTGTTTTGGCCGGAATCCGACCGTGAACAATATTTTTCGCCGGATTCCGGCGTGAACAGCAATTATTGGCCGGAATCCGGCGACCGTGAACAGTGTTCGGCCGGAAATCGACGAACTCGGAATTTAGCGCCTCGGAATTTTTCCCGGCAAGCCCAGAAGTGCTTGGCCGAAATTTAGCGCTTCGGAATTTTTCCCGGCAAGCCCGGAAGGCGACTGTACTTATTTGTTTGGTCTGAAATTATGATGATGTTTGATTTTGTGTGTTTTTTGTTTGGTATTTCACCAGCGCCGAGAGGGTGATGATGGCGAGTTCACACGCGTGAACAGTATTTCCGGTGAACTCCGGCGTGAACAGTGTTTTCCAGCGTGCACAGTGGTTTGCGCCTCGGTATTTTCCCGGCAAGCCCGGAAGTGTTTGCCCGGAATAATAACTGGGTATAGGTATAATATATTATATATGTTATTGCTGAAAGATTTATCGAGTAAGCATATTTTCTGTTTTTTTTATTATTTGTATTCCGATTGGGCTATTAAAAAGGCCCATTATTCATTTAATGGCCGGCTAAGCCGCCTATTTCTTTACGTTTTAATTGGGCTCGTGTAAGGCCCATCACATTTAATTTTCAGCAATTTAATTTTTATTGGGCTAATTAATAAAAAAAAGGCCCATTGCATTTATTTTTAGCAATTTAATTTTAATTGGGCTATAAAAGGGCCCATTGTATTTAATTAACTTGCCTTTAATTTTATGCTTAATATGGGCTCATACTAGGCCCATTATTTTCCTGCCATTTACTTTACTTGGGGTAATTAACATAAGGCCCCTTGTTTATTTATTTTAAGCATTTATATATTCAATTATGTTATTTTGAATTTGAGGCCCTTAAAATTTCCGGAAGAAATTTATAATGGGCATTGAATGCGAAAATACAATTAAATGAGAATAGTCCGAAAGACTAAATGTAAGAGTCCAGAAGACTCGGGAAAAGAAAAATCGAAAATAAACATTATTACCACCAGAAGATGGCAATTATATGACCACCAGAAGGTGGATATTATACTTGCTTAACAATTCATTTTATATTTAATATTTTTATGTTCAGTTTAAATTATTACGCATTGCAATTTATTTTTACTTTTTTTTTGGTACTTTATAATTGTTTCTTAGAATAATGCCTGACGCATTGGTCTCGAAGACAATGCAAAATTGACATCCACAAGGGGAGAATTATATGTATGGATGTCAATATAACATATTATGCAATATCGAAATGAAAAATATGATTAACACGCTCCAGAAGAGCATAAATTCGAATATGTTCCTGAAGAACGCATGTTTTAATATGCTCTAGAAGATTGTATATTTACGCGAGCACTAACACCCCCAGTAATAAAATGAATTATTATGCATCCCAAATGAATTGACTCAGATTTATTCCCTGAAGCGAATAAGACATTATAATTATTTGGGGGCGTAAATGAGATAATAAATGGAAAAGGATCAAAGCAAACATGCATATTATTGTTGCATAAACGGATACATAATTGGAGAACATTCAAAGAAGAATGGTTCTCATACATATATTTAAACAAGAAATCTATCGGTTAGGTTCAACATTAACCCTGAAACTCTGAGCCTCACCATTAATGTTGACCCTAACACTATCGTTCCAGGAGAACCACATACCACCCCTGTTGTTTTCTCCAGGTATCTCAAACCGATTCATTGGAGAAAAACGAAGTGGAATCACACCATGATTCTCTCCTGCTTGCCATATAGTCTCTGTAATCAGTACCATGTTAGGCTTATATTGATTCTCCAGATCCCTTAAGGTACGCACAAAGTCTTGAGACCTTCTTGCTATACCCTTGTAATTCCACAATAAAAGTCGTACCTTAGGCCATGTAGGTGGTAACCCAGTCACACTTGGGACGCTCCGAGCCATCATGGAAACCTGATAATAACTGCTTTGATTTAAAATTTGACATGAAGGCTCTAGCTGAAATTCCTGCATCCTAGCAGATATGAAAAATATTATAGAGTTAGTTGAGTCATAAAAATTTGTCCTGAGATTGCCTTGGTCCTCCAGGAAGAAAGTTTCTTCCATTGGAGTCACAAAGAACCTAGACGAGTATAGCTCATCTACAAAAACAAAACGTGGGATTCTTGCTAGCTCATTAGGCAGTTCCTCTTATTGTTCATTTACCATGCTATAGGCCAATCTATTTGTCCTGCCTAGTGAGGCACCCTCAACAAAGAAAACAGTAGCTGGGGAAGATATTTTTTTGGTCTTGGTTGAGTTTTTCTGTTTCTTTGCTCTGATGAATTTTTCTATATCTATGAGTTTTTCCTGTATCTTCCCATGTAATCCTTCTCCCATTTTATAGCCTGAGCATAGATAGCCAGGTGTCCCCGAAATGATCCAGAAGATTTTTCGGTGGATTATATTATTATTCAGAAAATTCCAAAGCTTTACAATCCTCGAGGATTTGTTTTTGGAAATGTATGCCACTACATTAATTATTGTCCAATAATTCCGATCTTTTCCGACATGAGTGGCAGGAATAAGCCTAATATTGACACATATATTGCAGCCTGAAGCTAGCAGTTAAGTAATTGAAACTTAACATATCCAGCCAGAAGCTGGAATGCACTAGCCTGGAGCTAGCAATTTTAAGTGTTTAGATACACAGCTTGCGCAGCCTGAAGCTGGCACCAACTTGAAGTTGGTTCATGGATTTATTGTTTGGCATGACCGGATGGGCCATCCTGGGTCAACAATGATGCACGAAATTTATTGGATCATTCATTGAAAAACCAGAAGTTTTACAATCAATGAATTTCTATGAGTTTGTTTGCTGCGAAAGTTATTTTACGGCCTTCCTAAGATGAGAATGGCCTAGTATCACCAGCAAGTTTGAGAATAATTCAGGGACATAAACGCGGACTGATAAATCCGCGGTGTTAACCATCTAGGTAATTTTTACGATGCATCGACTAGATGGTCTATTATGTGACGCAAGTTGGCATTGTGCGCACTTATTTTGATGATTAAGCCACTTGCGGGTACATATCCCTACTTATGTTACTAGACTATATGTCTAGATAATGCTGGTATATTTCATCAATAGAGAATGTATATCATTGGAAATAAACCCAAAGAGATCTAGGCCATATTGACAATTGATTGCAGGACCATTGATGAAATGTTACTGTTTGATAAAATGGTATTTTATATGCAGCAACACTTGAATGCATCAAGCCAACATGATAAGATCTCCCCTTTAATCGATTAATGGTCACATACTTTGTAAATCCCATCTTCGAACGATCGATTATATAGTATAAAAATTCTCCACCACAGCATTGTTTTGTTGGTCCTTAAAGAAGATTGGGAATATATGTTGTGTATGTTGGGTATGTTAATTTGATGTTAGAGTATTACCCAACATAAGGGGGAGGAAAGAAGCAACTGGATCAAGAGATTATTGAAATGATTTATCAATATCTAATTTTTGATCCTCGAATAAATTAGTATGAACCTGAAGTTCAAAAGATGATTCATTTGCAGGAAAATTGATATGCAATTGCCAGACACATTTAAATTAAAAGTGTGACCATATACCAGCTGCAAATGCTCCTGTTTAAAATTGATGTTCCTGAAGAACAATGTAAGTATGCAAATAAATCTATAGATTATACTCGGTTCCCAAAAGAAAAAAAATTCTCGATAAAGAAAAAGGAGCAAAAGTGATAAGATGGCCCCAGTGAGAAAATAAGACCTCCAGTAGAGGTTAGAATTAAAAGTCCTCCAGAAGAGGTTGATTCTCTGACACAATTGATAAATTTCCAGAAGTAACTCAGGTACCTGAAATAAATGAGCATGATGAGATCTCAATTACAGTGTCAGGAATAAGATGGAACCGACGAGAAATAACTGTCGACGGAATACTTGTTTATAATATAGCGCTAAATAAAATGAGGATCATGAACCTACATTTGACGAATGTAGGCGCAGTATGAATGGCCAAAATAGAGAAACATGATTAAAGGCTGTGTTGGACTCGCTCGAAGCGAGAAATTTCCGGACCTGTAGTCCATACACCAGAAGGTGTAAAATTCAACTGGTCATAAAATGGGAATTTGTGTGGGAAAAGAATATGAGATATAAAGAACGGTTTATGGCACAAAGTTTTACCCAAATAACCAGGTATTAATTATGAGGAGTTTTACTCCCTTGTGGTGGATGCAATTATGTTAATAAGTCTGGCATCATATGAAATGAATTTGAAATGCATCTGGTAAATGCTATTACAACCTATTTATTAATATGGATCCATAAGTCATAAAGATCCCTGAAGGATCCAAGTTGCCTGAAGCAACTAACTCCCGGGAAATTACAAAAATAGAACTGAATTGATATTTACAGTCATTTTTTTAGTGTGGATAAATCTATTTATGATTAGCACTCCAGAAGAGGCTTCCAAATACCGTGCTATTGAATTGGTCCTGGAGTACCTTGTTATAAAGCCTGAAGTTTTTTGATTTAAGCCTATTGGCAAGATATGTGTTTTTCTCTTATCTTCGGGGTATAAAAGATGTAGCGTTATGATAATCCTCTAAGCCCGAAGAAAGGAGAGTTGTTTTTTTGCAGATGTAGATCCCTTATTCAGTCCACATAAATCAGAGACGGACATCAACCAAAGCGTTACACATGATATTGCAATATCATCGGGACTATAAAAGCAAGATGACAAGATAGACGCTCCAACGACAAAATCATGAAGATAATGCTGCCAACTCTATCCAATTGAAGTAATGATGTACCAAAAGGTGTTCAGACAATATACTTGTCACCAGAAGCTGACAAGGGCAATTGACATGCAACGATATCAAGAAACCAATGGAGGCCAAAATGAGGGGGAGCAGAATACGCACTGCACTCTTTTTTCCTTCACCAAGTTTTTATCCCACTGGGTTTTTCTTGGTAAGGTTTTTAATGAGGCAGTACTCCCAAAGCGTATTCTACCCAAAATACAAACAGTATTCAAGGGGGAGTGTTATAAAATACAATATTTATATTGTATGAATACTGTCTGTATTGTACAAAGATACAGTATCCCTATTATTAATATATATATATGTATGATAAGAAACAAAAAGTGGAGAATGAATAAACCGGGTAAGGACCCGTCGAGCTCCTCCCAAAATTTTTCTTCCTCTTTGATTCTTCTTCATCCAATTTCTTCTCAAATATTTCTTTGTTTTACAACAGACATTGGATTTTTTTGCTTGGGCACTGGTATCTTGGGCCCAGATTAATTCAGCTGAAAACATAATTAGAATCATAAAGATTAGCGTCTTTAACCCGTGTTGCTTTCTTAAGATTCTAAACTCAAGATCCCTTAATTTTTGTATTATTTTATTTTCTTTAAATTTGACGACGGTTTGGTGGTCAAAAGACACTTGACAACTTTTAATTGGTCCAAGTCATGACAACTAACAGCGCGATCTAGGCGAGTAGGGCGCACATGATGAATTGGATCAATTAAAGATTGACGCGCTTCTCTTGATCACGGAGGCATCAAATTTCATGGAAAAAATGTTGTATAAACTTCAAAATTTATGGAAAACTTGTATAATGACTACATTTTAAAAACAAGGCAAGTGGAAAGACCAAAAGTCACATAACCCATGATTAATTCAAGTGGGGTTATTCTATTTCAAAACCTTAAAATTTTTAAAGAGTTCACCGTGTGAGACATTCAACTATAAAAGAAAGAAAAGAAAGAAATGTAAGAATACTCTTTTGTTTTTGTCGCAAATATATGAAAGGATGATCGTACTCGAGGCGACATGAACTCCTTATTACTATCCAAAACAGTTCTTTTCTTTAATATATAGTTTTGACGTGTTGGTTCCGATGGAAAAAGGCTCAGTCCGTTATGCATCAACTAAGATTTAAATCATAATGATGTGTGAATGGAGTATGCACGGCTAGTCGGATGCCACACTTAATAGGTGTCAAGACGGGAAAAGTTTTGAGTTAGAAGTAGGGATGGCAATTTTACCGGGCTACCTGAAACCCGCTTATGGAGATAGGGTATTACCTGCCTTTGACTGGGTAAAAAAAAGGATATGGTAATATCCGGACCCGAGTTGACCGGATCCAAGTAGGATCTAGGCCTGGATATGGGTCTAGGTTCTACTCTACTAGTCAGATCCGACCCATTATAATTAAAATCTATTTACCTTTTAACAAAAATAAAGCTGGTTTGTGCCATCTCCTGTAGTGATAAAATTAGAGGGGGAGCTGGGAATCTAGTTGTTCAAAAAGAAAAAAGTAGAGAGAGACGTTGTGACTTGGGAAGCGTGTCAACAGCTCTTAGGAAGTTTTTCTGGTGACTTTCTCGCCGGAATAATGTAAGGTGCGGCTGTATACTCACTTTTTCCTTCTTTCTTTCTTTCTTGTAACTAGAAAGCAACAAGCAATAGGTTCATTTCAGTATCTAGAATCAGTGTTGGTCAAGTTTAAAAAAAAAAACTGAAGAGAAATGGATAGAGAGAGGAAAAGAGAGCGCTTAAGGTCTAGAGAGAGAAGAGCCAATCCGGCCACTGTCACCAACTCATCAGGCCATGAGAGAACTTCCAACGAACCGGAGGGAGAAGAAGCAAATCCCAAGCAGACAGAGAAGGATCGTTGCACCCGCAAGGCCCGTTTCAATGAGGAGAACACCCCGCCTGTCCCAGTCGCTGAGACGGCAAATCCGAGGGCTGTGGCGGAGGATATTCACATGGCGGTGGAAGAACAAGAATCCGGTTCTGACCAAGAAGTGATGGAGGATTGCAGGATGGAGGTGGTAGCTAAAAAACCCGAGGAAAATGGGAAGGATAAGGACACTCAGTTTGGCCCTTCCCCTCATCCCGGTGGTGGAGTTGCCGATGACCCCCGCCTGAGCTACAAGGAAACACTTGCTGGCTCCTCGGGTTCTACCATACCCCATGACCCTTGGCATGATGAGGGGGAGGTCGAGTTTGAGGAAGGGGATATTGTAATTAGGGAACGAGAAGGAGTGCCCGTCCTTGAACTGTCAGAGACATTCAAATCACACCTAGACAGGTCCTGGGAGCAAACTGTGGTAATCAAACTTCTGGGCAGGGTGATCGGTTTCCACACCTTACAGTCTAAGATTCAAGAACTCTGGCGGCCAACGGGTCCAATCAAAATCATCGACTTAGAGAACAATTACTTCCTCATCCGATTTTAGGAATACCAGGACTACATGCACGCCTTGGTGGATGGACCGTGGGCAATCTTTGGCAGTGTGCTCAGTGTGCAGCCATGGACACCCTCATTCCGGGCCTCCTCGAACAAGATTGAACCCACGGTGGTTTGGGTTCAGTTCCCAGACTTCCCTGTAAACAGGTACCACTCTAGAATCTTTCAAAGCTTGGGAAACATGGTGGGTAAGACTGTGAAACATGATGCCAACACCAAGAACCCGAGCAGGGCAAGGTTTGCAAAAGTGGTTGTATGCATCGATCTTACGAGACCGCTGAAGGGTTCAGTGAATTTGGAGGGGGAGAATATAAAGGTTAGATACGAAGGGTTGCCAGACATATGTCTTGTCTGTGGACACATTGGCCACGATACCTTGCATTGCCCTACCATGGCCATTAAAACACAACAGGGGACAGTGACTGATACTTCCGAGAGACAACCAGAAGGGGAACGTAGAGACACACCTCCCTCGCTCAACAAAGGCAAGGAGATATCCCATGAAGACCGAGGAGAATGGATGAACGTCTCCAGAAGAGGCCGAAAACCAGGACGCAGACAGGAGATGCATAATCAGGTACCTTCCCTTACAAAGCCCGCTGGTTCCATTAGCAATCGGTTTATGGCTTTGAGTGATGACCTGCAATTTGACGAGAAAAATCCTACACACACCAATGGCCACTATACATTCAAAGCATCTGATATTCCTAGTACTAGCACATATTCTCACGTCAAAACTGTGAAGCCCGAAAAGACAAGTGCGACTCCACCTCAAAAACAGAAAGGAGGAGCCAAAGTTCATAAGCCAATGACAAATGTCACCCAGGTTTGACCGGCCCTTAAAAACATTACCAACACACAGCCTACTATCCAGCTCAAGAATCAGCCTACCCCTAAATCCACGGGGCAATCCCAATACAGACTGAAACCGACACCACATATTCAAACCCACTTTGTGGATGCACAACCAACCATCCTACCCAACTCCATCCCACCACGGCCCGTCATCGACAATCATAATTCACAACATTCTGCGGTGGTTTTGGGGAAGGCAAACCATGCAGATATTATCAATATGGCTACTAAACCTACCTCCTCCTTCCCACCAGAGAATTCCACACCAGGTCCAACAGAGAATAATTTAAGCCATACCCAAACAGTCTTTATTCCACAGGAGCCCCCTGACCCTTGCAATTTACCACAATCTATAGCCTTAGAACCTGAAGTCATGGACATGACCATGGATTCCGTAGAACAGAGCCACTCTAATGCCATGAATCAATTGGCGATTGAGCCTAGGAGTTTGCAAGGGGAGCCCCTGGGTTTCACATGTTCCTGATTTGCTTGTGATGTTTTACCCTCCCATATATCCAAATTATATGATTTCCATCATCACTTGGAACTGCCAGGGTGCTGGCAATAAAAACTTTGTCAGAAATTTCAGGGAGATGTCTTAGAATCATAAACCAGATGTTGTGGTTGTGGTGGAACCGAGAATCAGTGGATCAACAGCTAGTAGCATAATTAGGAGACTGAATTTTCCTAATTCTCATTGGGTGGAAGCAAGAGGCTTTGCTGGTGGGATTTGGGTGTTGTGGAATGCAGACAGAGTCAAGCTACAGATTATTTACAACCATACACAATTTATTCACTGCAAGGTGTCAAAGGGGTCTGAATCCTTTCTTCTTTCCGCAATTTATGCCTGTCCGCAGGATGGGTGGCAAAGATTTCTGTGGAAAAATCTAGAGACTATCGCTATGCACTCAAATGAACTTTGGCTGCTCGGGGGAGATTTTAATTCTATTCTTGCGGGCCATGAGAGGAGAAATGGAGCTAGCCGTCATGGGCTAGCAAATAAAGCTTTTCAGGACTGTGTCTCAAAATGCAACCTTATTGACCTTGGATTTATTGGCAATAAGTTTACATGGAAGAGAGGCGCCTATCATCCCCGTTTAGATAGATTCTTGTGTAATGGAGCATGGAGATTAAAGTATCCCGATGCAACATTAAGACACCTTCCTAAGGTGGGATCGAACCACGGTCCCTTACTTTTGAAGGACGGGATCACCCCTCCCTCCGAAGGCAAAACGTCCCTTTAGGTTCCAAGCTGCATGGCTAGCTCATCCACACTTTGAACAATTTGTGAAGCAGGCATGGGATATAAACAAGAATATGGTTGATGCTGCTGCAGAGTTTTGTACCAAGGTCCAAGACTGGAATCGTAGAGTTTTCGGCAACATCCACTGGAAGAAACAGCGACTCTTGGCAAGAAAAGCCGGAATTCAAAGATTTTTAGAAGTTAAACCATCTACTTACCTTTCCAGGCTGGAGGCTGAACTAAGAATGGAATTGGATAGTATCCTTATCCAAGAGGAAATTTTTTGGGCAAAAAAAGCTCGCTGTAAGTCGATTCAGGAAGGGGATAGGAATACCGCCTTTTTTCATGCAACCACTATAATTAGAAGAAAGCAATACAAGGTTGAAGCACTCAAAAATGAGCAAGGCGAATGGGTTTTTGATGACTTGGAACTGAAGCGCATTGCAGTTAATTACTTCCAAACCTTGTTTAGGGAAGATGGCCTGTCTGCGACCATATTCCCTCTACCTAACTTCTTTCCTCCTTCAGAGCATCACAGAGTGGAGTACCTGAATCGGCCAATTGAAGATGAGGAAGTTAAAAATTGCATCATGCAAATGGGACCTCTAAAAGCCCCGGGTCCAGATGGTATACACGCCCTATTTTTCCAATCCCAGTGGCAACTACTTCAGCCCAACCTACTGCAATTCATGAAGGCAGTTTTTGAGGATGGTTGGTGAAAGGAAAGCATTAACAACACCCTGATTGTGCTGTTACCGAAACTGGAGAAACCAAAAAAAAATCACCCAGTTTCGTTCAATCGGACTATGTAATGTACTTTACAAGATGATCACAAAAGTGGTGGTGAATCGGATTAAACCTCTCTTGGCCGATTTGGTAACCCCAATACAATCCAATTTTGTTCTTGGTAGACAAATCACGGATAACATTATTATTGTACAGGAAGTAGTGCACTCTTTGAAGATGAAAAAAGGAGAGTCTCGCATTATGGTGATCAAAATTGACCTTGAAAAGGCCTATGACAGATTACGATGGTCATTCATCCATGAAACATTAGTCATCACCGGATTTCCTATCCAGCTCATACACATCGTGATGAAATGTATCTCCACTTCATCTCTTCAAGTCTTGTGGAATGGTGAAATCTCTGAACCCTTCAAACCATCAAGGGGCATTAGACAAGGTGACCCTATATCTCCTTATATCTTTGTCTTGTGCATGGAAAGATTGGGCCATCTCATCCGGTATGCAGTGGAGAGAAAAGCATGGAAGCCTATCTCCTTAAGTAGAAGTGGACCACAACTTACTCATCTCTTTTTTGCGGATGATCTTCTTATATTTGCCGGAACTTCCAGGGACCAAGTGAATGTCATCAATGACTATCTCAACCGTTTTTGCATCGCCTCAGGTCAAAAAATCAGCCTAGAAAAATCAAGAATTTGTTTTTCTAAAAACATTCCCAGAAGACTACAAAGAAACATTAGCTCTGAATTTGGATTCATGCTTACCAAAGATTTAGGGAAGCATTTGGGAGTTCCCCTGCTCCACTCACGCATGAACAACCGTTCCTTCAGCCATATCTTAGATTTTGCCCACAAAAGACTGAGTGGATGGAAGGCTAAACACCTGTCACTAGCGGGTAGAATCACCTTGATAAAATTAGTCCTATCTGCGCTGCCAGTTTACACAATGCAGACAGTGAGATTACCTAGAACGCTATGTGACAATCTTGATAGGATCAGCAGACAATTTATATGGCGCTCTTCTCAAGAACAGAGGAGGACTCACCTTATAAATTGGGAGCAGCTTTGTGAACCTAGAAGTCGTAGAGGGATTGGATTGAAAATGTTAGTGTAATATGCCCAAAAGCTAATCAATGGATGTTTATTTGTAATCATGTATATACATTAAGGTTATTCCAATAAATATCGTTTATGAGATAAACGCTTGCACATATTTATAACCCTAGAATATTTATATATTCTTAAATGTCCCTAGTCGATTATTATTATGGATGGGTTGTAATAATAAATTAAGACTAGCGTATATTGAGAATTATATGAGATATGAATTCTACATACGGGTACAAGTTAGAGAACTTGTGGACTAGACCGAGCCACATAAGAACGCTACATGGAACATTATATGATTGTCATTAGCGGTTCTTATATGTATTGTCCTTAGACCTATGATCATCAAGGTTCCCAATATATGAGTCGTATACTTTGATATTACTCTTGGCTATTTTGTAAATGAGTAGACTTAGTGTAATCATTGGGTATATGATAAATGTGTAGTGGGTTTTGTATGATCCAGAGGGGATTTGTCCAACCCATATAACGGGTATATTATCGGATGGTTTCTTGATAGAGTTGAACCAGAAATGCATGGCCATGCTCGGATTATGATATGGTGATATCATAGGTATCCGTTTTACGCGGTTAACTCGAGGATCAAGAAACCGAGATTGAACGTATGCGAGATTGACATACTCCATGTCTCGTGTTTAATCTTGATAATGGGACGAGGGGAGGATGACATGTTTCCGAGGCATATTGAATCAGTACTGATCTTGTCGTTCAGGTAGCAATGATGTGTTGCTAGACGCCGCTCTTTACTTATAATTGTGATTTTACAATTATTGCCAAACGTTACAAGTGCCTACAGGGTCACACACATAGAATCGTTGATTCGAGCAGGTGGTTGAACCGTGGTTGGACCATGGTTCGACCGGGTGTGGTTGGACCAGGGTCATTTTGGGCTGGTTTGGTTCAGTTGTTGATAGAATTATTGGACCAAATTAGTGCTGTGATGAGTGTTTGTACATTAGTGGAGACATAATCATAAAAGATAATGGGCCAATATGTTGGCCATTATCCCATTGTCTCTTAGCACTAATTGGGGGTAGAGTAATCAGATTACTCTTGACCCTTCTTACTCTCTCTACTATTCTGATTTCTGGGTTTCTCAGAGAAAGAAACACACACACTTCTTCCTCTCTTCTTTGTGAAAGAAAGAGATACCATAAACACCACATATAGCTCCCGGAAATCCGTAGCTAGCACTACGGTTCGGGAGTGCTCGGGGGTTGGAAATCGTGAGACGATTTTGGCTTTTGATTGACGGTTCGTGTGGATACCGTAGAGGAGCAGGATATCCTTCCAGCTCTAGCTGATTTGGTTCATCAGTTGGGTGAAAGACCTCAACCGTTTCAGGTATGTTCGTTTTTGTTATTCGGTTTAGCTACCCTTCACTTGGATCCTCCATGTGTATCCGGTTTTTCCGCTGCGTATGTTATTGCATTTGATTGTCAATTTGCATGTCCGAATACTTACAGTGGTAGCGGAGCCTCTTGTGAAGCTCTAAACCGAATTTAGTTGTGCATATGTGTGGTATGTTCATCTTAATGTGTGTGATATGATGAATTCATTTTGGTATATGTGATATGCTGAATTCGTTTTTGTATATGCGATATATGTTGAGGTTGGTTGTGTCAAAAGGGTTTTGACAACAAGTACTTGATTGGTATGTGATATCAATCAAGAGGTTCTTGGCAGTAAGTCGAAGGGGTTCGACAAAAGGAAAATCGATTGTCGGTTTTCGTAAGGAACGATGGTCGTTCTAGTGCAAAGATGCCAGAACATCGATGTTTTTGGCCTTGGCAGAAGTCTGAAACAACGATGTTCAGTAGGGAACATCGATGTTCAAGACAGAAACATCGATGTTTAGGGCCTATACATCGATGTTTAAAAGTACTGCCATGAGACTTGAATTGGCAGAGGTCTCCAACATCGATGTTCAAGTTTGAACATCGATGTTCATGAGTCCTACATCGATGTTTAAGGGTTAGACATCGATGTTTAAAACTACTGCCCAAAATCATGAACTTTCAGAATTCTCAAAACATCGATGTTTAAGAGTTGAACATCGATGTTCTTGAGCTACTGCCAAATAGTTTGGAGTTCAAGTTACTCGAAACATCGATGTTGAAATGTTGAACATCGATGTTCTTGAGCCTCGGCCAAATAGTTGGGAGAATCAGATTCTCAAAAATATTGATGTTCAAGTTTAAACATCGATGTTCACTTGTAATTTTGTTTTCCAAATTTACAAACATCAATATTTGATTCATCAAGAACTTGCATGTAATGTATTGGAATAATATGTTGATGAAAATATTAAGTTCTTCTTGTGTTGCCTTCCATGATAAGCACTCATCATTGCTTAGATCAACACTTGGTAGGTTTTGCCAAAGCAAGGTGCCAATGTTTATCCTAGCAAGGTGCGACGCGATAATTGTAATATCAGAACTACTTATTATGGTGTTGAACTTAACTAGGTCATCTTAATAGGATTAAGGACTTAGAGGCAAGGAGTTGAGCTAAGTCTATGAGATAGACAAGAACAAGTGTTGTTCACTCAACTATCCAAGAGTTACATGAGATGTAATTGACAAGAGTTGTCTACCTAAATAACTATGAAGTAAGCAATCAGCCAAAGCTGACTTATCTAGTAGTGAAATATGGATCTTGGCCTACTTATATGATTGTCTTGATTTATATAGTAGGAGCATCATTTAATAGAATTCCTTGTTAAATGATTTTGTATGCATGACTCTTATTTGTGTGAGTTGATCATTGTTGTAGAATTTCCATGGCACAAAACACTAGCATAATGTCACTGCGATCTGTCCTTGAGAAGGAAAAGTTGAATGGGAATAACTTCCTAAATGGTATCGCAACTTGAGGATAGTCCTCAAACAAGAAAAGAAGTTGTATGTCCTCGAAGGGCCTGTTCCGGATGAACCGGCGCCTAGTGCTCCAAGGGCAGAAAGGGATGCTTACAAGAAGCACCTTGATGATGCATTAGATGCAGCATGCCTTATGCTTGTTAACATGGACTCTGAGCTTTAGAAACAACATGAGAACTTGGGTGCATTCGATATGATCGAACATCTGAAAATGCTTTTTGAAGAGCAAGCTAGGCATGAGAGGTATGAGACCTCTAAGGCATTGTTCCAATGCAAGATGGCTGAGTCATCACCCGTGAGACCTCATGTGCTCAAAATGATTGGATACATTGAGAGCCTTGAGGGTCTTAGTTTTCCTTTGCAGAATGGGTTGGCTGTTGATCTAGTCCTGCAATCGTTGTCGGATAGTTACAGCCAATTTGTCATGAACTTCAATATGAATCATCTTGACAAATCATTGTCTGAGTTGCTTAACATGTTGGGAACAGTTGAGCAACAAATGAGGGCAAACAAATCCAACATTATGATGATTGGAAAAGGCAAAGGAAAGGGTAAAGCAAAGTTTAACAAGAAGAAGAAATGTGCCAAAAAGTTGGTGCATGTGCATCTTCTTGTGATCATGTGCTGAAACCCAAGGGTGGTATAGCAAAGGAAGGAAATTGTTTCCATTGCAATAAACCGGGCCATTGGAAGCGCAACTGCCCTGTTTACCTTGAAGAGGTAAAGAAGCACAAGGGAAGTAAGACTTCCACTTCAGGTATCTTCGTTATAGAAGCTAATATCTCTATCTCTGCATCATGGGTATTAGATACCGGATGTGGTTCTCACATTTGTGTAAATGTGCAGGAACTGAGAAAGAGTAGGAGATTGGCAAAGGGTGAGATAGACCTGCGCGTGGGAAATGGAGCAAGAGTTGCTGCATTAGCCGTAGGAACTTACTATCTTACCTTACCGAGTGGTTTGGTTTTAGAACTGGACAATTGTTATTATGTACCGACCATAAGCAGGAATTTGATTTCTGTGTCTTGTCTTGACAAGAAAGGTTTTTCATTTGTAATAAAGGACAATTGTTGTTCTATTTATTTCAATGATGTTTATTATGGTGGTGCGTATTTAAGCAATGGTTTGTATGTTCTTAACCTAGAAACCGCAATCTATAACGTTAATACGAAGAAGGTTAGAATGAACGATTCTAATGAAACCTATCTTTGGCATTGTCGATTTGGCCATATAAACGAGACTCATATATCTAAACTCCATAAAGATGGACTTTTAGACTCATTTGATTTTGAATCATTTGAGACATGTGAGTCATGTTTGTTAGGCAAGATGACGAAGGCTCCTTTTACCGGTAAAGGTGAAAGAGCTTCGGACTTGTTAGGTCTTATACATAGTGATGTATGTGGACCGATGTCGACACAAGCTAGAGGTGGATTTCAATACTTCATTACATTTACTGACGATTTCAGTAGGTATGGCTATGTGTATCTAATGATACACAAGTCAGAAACCTTTGAAAAGTTCAAAGAATTCAAGAATGAAGTACACAATCAACTCGGCAAGAGCATTAAAATGCTTCGATCAGATCGAGGAGGTGAATACTTAGGCCGAGAATTTCTCGATCATCTAAAGGAGTGTGGTATAGTATCACAGCTCACTCCACCGGATACGCCTCAATGGAATGGTGTATCTGAAAGGAGGAATAGAACCTTGTTAGACATGGTTCGTTCGATTATGAGTCAAGCTGACCTTCCTTCTTCATTTTGGGGACATGCATTATTGAGTGTTGCATTTACACTTAACCGTGTTCCATCTAAATCCGTCGAAAAGACACCATATGAGATATGGACTGGGAGGCGTCCTAATTTGTCTTTTATGAGAATTTGGGGTTGTGAGGCTTACGTGAGACGTGAAGCATCATAAAAACTCGGCCCCAAATCCGACAAGTGCCTCTTTGTAGGATACCCTAAGGAAACTAAAGGGTATTATTTCTACAATCCCATCGAGCACAAAGTGTTTGTTGCTCGGACTGCTATTTTTCTAGAAAGAGAATTTATTTCTAGAAGAATCAGTGGGAGGAAAATAGAACTCAAAGAAGTTCGAGACATTGAGGCTGAGATGGAACAAGGACAGGAGCCACAAGATGTTGTGGATGAGAATTCTGTGCCTGTAACACATGGACCGCGTAGATCGGGTAGGACTCGGTACAACCCTGAGAAATATGGATTTCTCATGACTCATACTGGGTACGTGATGCTCATAGAAGAGGATGAACCCACTTCCTATCAGCAGGCCATCACGGGTCCGGACTTTAAGAAGTGGCTGGAAGCCATGAATTCGGAAATGGAATCCATGTATCAAAACAAGGTATGGACCTTGGTTGATCCACCTGAAGGGGTAAAACCCATAGGGTGCAAGTGGGTCTTTAAGAAAAAGACCGACATGGATGGTAATGTGATTACCTATAAAGGGCGATTGGTGGCAAAAGGTTTTAAGCAAGTTCATGGTATTGAATATGATGTAACTTTCTCACCAGTTGCCATGGTAAAATCCATCCGGATTCTATTGGCTATAGCGGCATACTATGATTATGAGATATGGCAAATGGATGTCAAAACCGCTTTCCTTAACGGAAATCTTTTAGAGGATGTGTACATGACACAACCTGAAGGTTTTGTCGATCCAGAGAATGCCAATATGGTATGCAAGTTGCAGAGATCCATTTATGGATTGAAGCAAGCTTCTAGGAGTNGAAATCTTTTAGAGGATGTGTACATGACACAACCTGAAGGTTTTGTCGATCCAGAGAATGCCAATATGGTATGCAAGTTGCAGAGATCCATTTATGGATTGAAGCAAGCTTCTAGGAGTTGGAATCTTCGTTTTAATGAAGTGATCAAAGAGTTTGGTTTCATTAAGAACGAAGATGAACCATGTGTTTACAAGAAGGTTAGTGGGAGCATTATTATTTTCTTGTTGTTGTATATTGACGACATCCTACTCATTGGGAATGACATTCCGACACTACAGTCTGTAAAGGCTTGGTTAGGGAAGAATTTCTCAATGAAGGACTTAGGAGAAGCAGCCTATGTGTTAGGCATAAAGATCTATAGAGATAGATCCAAAAGGCTTCTCAGGCTAAGTCAGAGTACATATATTGACAAGGTGCTAAAGAGGTTTAGCATGCAAGATTCCAAGAAAGGATTCTTGCCCTTGTCACATGGCGTAGCTCTCTCAAAAAATCAATGTCCTAGTACGACTAAGGAGAGAGAGCGGATGAGTAAGATTCCTTATGCTTCTGCAATAGGATCTATCATGTATGCCATGCTATGTACTCGATCGGATGTCGCTTATGCTTTGAGTGTCACAAGCAGATATTAGGCTGATCCCGGTGAGAGTCACTGGACAGCGGTTAAGAACATCCTTAAGTACTTGAGAAGGACTAAGGATGCATTCCTGGTTTACGGAAGTGTGGATGAGCTTGTTGTAAAGGGCTACACAGATGCTAGCTTCCAAACCGATAGGGATGATTTTAGATCACAGTCAGGTTATGTGTTTTGTCTTGGAGGTGGTGCTGTATGCTGGAAGAGTTCAAAGCAAGAGACAGTTGCCGATTCTACAACCGAGGCTGAGTATATTGCTGCCTCAGATGCAGCGAAAGAGGCTGTTTGGATCAAGAAGTTCGTAACTGAACTTGGGGTAGTTCCGAGCATTGAGAGTCCGATTGAGCTCTATTGTGATAACAATGGGACAATCGCACAGGCTTAGGAACCTAGATACCACCAGAGATCCAAACATATTCTCCGACGCTATCATCTTATTAGAGAGATTATAGATAGAGGCGATGTCAGACTATGCAGAGTTCCATCTGAGAACAATATAGCAGATCCATTGACTAAGCCGCTCACACAACAGAAGCATGATGGTCATGCTGCGTCCATTGGTATTAGATATATGTATGATTGGCTTTAGTGCAAGTGGGAGATTGTAAGTGTAATATGCCCAAAAGCCAATCAATGGATGTTTATTTGTAATCATGTATACACATTAAGGTTATTTGAATAAATATAGTTTATGAGATAAACGCTTGCATATATTTATAACCCTAGAATATTTATATATTCTTAAATGTCCCTAGTTGATTATTATTATGGATGGGTTGTAATAATAAATTAAGACTAGCGTATGTTGAGAATTATATGAGATATGAATTCTACATACGGATACAAGTTAGAGAACTTGTGGACTGGACCGACCCACATAAGAACGCTACATGGAACGTTATATGATTGTCACTAGCGGTTCTTATATGTATTGTCCTTAGACCTGTGATCATCAAGGTTCCCAACATATGAGTCGTATACTTTGATATTACTCTTGGCTATTTCGTAAATGAGTAGACTTAGTGTAATCATTGGGTATATGATAAATGTGTAGTGGGGTTTGTATGATCCAGAGGGGATTCGTCTAACCCATATAACGGGTATATTATCGGATGGTTTCTTGATAGAGTTGAACCGGAAATGCATGGCCATGCTCGGATTATGATATGGTGATATCATAGGTATCCGTTTTACGCGGTTAACTCGAGGATCAAGAAACCGAGATTGAACATATGCGAGATTGACATACTCCATATCTCGTGTTTAATCTTGATAATGGGACGAGGGGAGGATGACATGTTTCCGAGGCATATTGAATCAGTACTGATCTTGTCGTTCGGGTAGCAATGATGTGTTGCTAGACGCCGCTCTTTGCTTATAATTGTAAAATGAGATTTTACAATTATTGCCAAACGTTACAAGTGCCTACAGGGTCACACACATAGAATCGTTGATTCGAGCAGGTGGTTGAACCGTGGTTGGACCAGGTTCGTCTGGGTGTGGTTGGACCAGGGTCGTTTTGGGCTGGTTTGGTTCAGTTGTTGACAGAATTATTGGACCAAATTAGTGCTGTGATGAGTGTTTGTACATTAGTGGAGACATAATCATAAAAGAAAATGGGCCAATATGTTGGCCATTATCCTATTGTCTCTTAGCACTAATTGGGGATAGAGTAATCAGATTACTCTTGACCCTTCTCACTCTCTCTAGTATTCTGATATCTGGGTTTTTCAGAGAAAGAAATACACAAACTTCTTCCTTTCTTCTTTGTGAGAGAAAGAGATACCATAAACACCACATATAGCTCCCAGAAATCCGTAGCTAGCACTACGGTTCGGGAGTGCTCGGGGGTTGGAAATAGTGAGACGATTCCGGCTTTTGATTGACGGTTCGTGTGGATACCGTAGAGGAGCAGGATATCCTTCCGGCTCTAGCTGATTCGGTTCGTCAGTTGGGTGAGAGACCTCAACCGTTTCAGGTATGTTCATTTTTGTTATTCGGTTTAGCTACCCTTCACTTGGATCCTCCATGTGTATCCGGTTTTTCCGCTGCGTATGTTATTGCATTTGATTGTCAATTTGCATGTCCGGATACTTACAGAAAAAGATGAGAGTAGTAAATGATGCACTTCTTCTAAAAGTGGCATGGCGCATTGCAACCGAGCCGGGGGTGTTTTGGGTCCAGATCTTTAAAGGAAAATACTTTAACAATCAAGGGCTGATCCCTCTCTCATTGAAGAAGAAGCCAGGTTCAAATTTGTGGCGAGCCTTGTTGAAACTATGGCCATTTTTCAGGAGGGAGGTTGGATGGAAGCTAGGGAATGGGGAATCAGGTTTCTTCTGGGAGGACAAATGGCTGGACGGGAATACTATACTACAAAACATGATGCTCCCAGGACAAACATATGCTCCTGAAACTCGGATAGCGGACATGTGCACCGAAACCCAGCAGTGGAGATGGGAATACCTGGTCCCTAGGTTGCCCCGGAACTGTATAAATGAACTGCACCAAGGTATTGTGCCAAGACCTGAGAGGGGACCAGATATTTTACTATAGCTCCCATGTGCAAATGGTGCTTTCTCCACACAATCAGCCTATGAGGCCTTGGATGCCCACCCCTGGAACCCAAAGGGCAGGATTTGGTAACTTATATGGCGCTGGAAGGGACCACAAAGAATTTGTGCATTCCTCTGGTTGCTTGCACACAACAGGTTAATGACAAACTCTTTTAGAGCACGTAGACATTTCACTGAATCTGACCTGTGCACGATATGCATGAAAGAAGAGGAATCTAGCCTCCATATGATACGTGACTGTGTAGGGATGAGTCCAATTTGGTGGGCAGTTAGCAACCAACAACTTGATGCCCAGTTTTACAGAATGGATTTGCAGGCCTGGATTGTGCAGAATCTCCTGAACAAGGCTAAACTACCAGGATGGGAGACAACCTTTGCAGTAACATGCTGGAAGGCATGGACGTGGCGCAACCAGTATCTTTTTGACAAAGATTTTAAGCCTATAACAAATCCTGTTTACATTACCAAGTTTACAGTTTCTAGTTTTCTCCAAGCTGAAAATTTGAGAAGGACGCACAGGGGCTTGAAATTATGGGTCTGTCCTACTCCCGTAAAGTGGCAGCCCCCTCAACGTGAGATTTGGAAATTGAATGTGTCTGGACATCTTGATTCTGCTGGTATAAATGCATTAATGGGGGGCATTTGCAGAGATCATCATGGACAATGGTTATTTGGCTTTGCAGCAAGGACAATGGCAACATCTACATTTGCTGCAGATTTATTGGCCATTTTGTAGGGAATGAAAGTGGTCACCAGCTACTATAACCACAAGATTGAGATTGAATCGGACGGAATAGCTGTTACTCGATGGTTAGCTGAAGAGTTTGAATGGGAAGGTGATTTAAAGACCATAGCAGCTGAAGTTAAATGGCTCAGCTCACATTTAAATCATTATTCCATTAATCTTGTTGTGGCTGAGGCTAATAGAATTGCAGAATCTATAACTGCCCTAGCCTTCTCATTTGATCCAGGAATTACATTCCTCACTCACCCCCCAAGTGGCATCACCAGCCTCATTCGTGATGAAATGGGGGGTTGAACTATGTTTTATGTTTGTAAAATGTAACTCATTCTGTACATATTTCATGCATCAATAAATGCAGTCCAGGTTCCGTCCAAAAAATAAAGCTGGTTTTCTTTTTTTCTTTTATTCTTTTATTCTCTTCATAGTCATATACCCTTTTTTGTGTGCAGCGCAACAAAAGTCGACAACTACTCCAGCTCGTCTCTTCCTAATCTATTAACTGGTAAGAAATTAAGATTCTGTCTTTTAATATTTATGAATGCTCTGCAAGTAGTATGTTTGTCAAGCCTGCAACCAATATTTAGTTGCCTACCAATATAAACGTCAACCAATAAAAAATTCTTTTCGGTTAGATCTTAATTTTTACCTTTTTTTCTTTATGCAAATCTTAATTTTTTACTTAACGGGTATAACAGGTGTATCCCTATCCGGACCCACCGTCGGGGAAAAAAATAAAATTTTACCCTACCCGATCTATAATCGGACTATATGTCTTACCCTACCCGATTTAATTAAGAGTCCGGGTCGAGGTTACACCTACCCTACCCGACTCTACCCATTTGCCATCCCTAGTTTGAAGGATATTCTTAATCCACCAAAAATTGGGCCTCAACAAAATCCAAACGTTGCGAAAATTCTCCAGTCCTATTGCGAACAGCCCAAAAATCATGTGAAAACAAAAAAAAAAAATGCTCAACAGGAAAGTTGTTGGCAGGTGCCTGGTGGTAAGGTTTAAGGTACATAGACCTGGAAAACTCAGCCCATCAGAGAAGGATCCAAAGTCCAAATCTAAAAGAGCCGAAAGCCCGTCCTCCTCCCCTTCCGTACTATACTACACCTCCCTCTGTCTCCTCTCCTGCTACTAACAGTTTGTTTGGAAATATAGAGGGAAAGGGAAGGGAGGGGAATGGATAGGAAGGGAAGGGATGGGAATGGAGGAGAGGGGAAAATTTTAACTTTAACTTGTTTGGATATATTCATTAAAGGGAAAGGAGGAGAATGGTAGGTAATATTTTCAAATTATATAAATATCCTTACTTATAAATTTTTTAAAAAAATATAAGAGGCTAATCATAGAATTTCAAGTCATTTTCTAGTTCTAAAATTTCTCTCCCCTCCATTCCCCACCAAATCGGTGGGGAGACATTTTAAGGGGAATGGAGGGGAATGATGGTTAAAAAATTCCCCTTCCCCTCCATTAACTTTCTTTCCCAAACAAGGTTAAATTAAAAATTCCCCTCCATTCTCCACCCTTCCCCTCCCTTCCCCTTCATTCCCTATCTATCCAAACAAACTGTAAAAGTAACTTCGATATCGACGCCCTGAACAAAGGAAAAAGAGCAAAAGAAGCAAAGCCAAAAAAAAAACAAAAAACAAAAAACAAAAATGGTGAATACTAAATAGAGTAAAACAGAAGAAAGGCCTATTGTTGTTGGTGTTGTTGTTGTTAATGAGCAGAAGAAGAGTGGAATGATTTGCTGGTGCAGCAGTAGTAGACCCTTGTTCCTATGGGGAACTTGGGTTTCCTCCCCTCCACCTAACCACCACCCATCATCTTCCATTTCTACTAAAACTTCCTTCCTTCTTACTACCTCTTCTTCTTCTTCTTCTTCACCCAATCATCACTTCCTCCCCTTCAAGTCCCACCGCACCTCCGCTTCCCTCTTCCATTTCCCCTCCGACACCGGCGGCTCCAACGATAACAACAACAATAATAATAACAACAATAGCGACCACCCTTTTGGCTGGTGGTGGAATGACGGCGGCGACGACGACGGGTCTTCCCGGTCTCTTAAATGCGACCCTTTTCTCCTCTTCTTGTGGTGGGTCCTTAACTTGCAACTGCTCCCCGCTTTAGCACTCGCCAAAACCGAAACCACCACCGGCGGGGGAGAAGGAGAAGAGGAGGGCGTTTTTGATGTTTGGGAAGTTAAAGGGAGTAAGCGGGTCAAGCTTACACCCGACTTCTCTAACGACGAGTTTGTGCCCGCTACGTATTCGACGAATGTGCTGTCGTTGCCTATTGGTACCTTGATCCCCACTCTCTGGTTGCAATGCAGGAACCTGTTTGTTCGCTTAATGCTCCCTGAAGGGTTTCCTGAGAGTGTCACTCCGGATTATTTGGATTATTCCCTCTGGAGAGGCGTACAAGGAGTTGCCAGCCAAATTAGTGGTGTTCTTGCCACCCAGGTTTCATTCTTTTCTTTCCTGAATTCAAGTAAAGTAACAACTTTTTGGCTTTTTCGTCTGTTTTGGTGACTTATATTTTGAGTGTTTGATCGATGTCTAGGCTTTGCTTTATGCGGTTGGGCTGGGGAAAGGGGCTATCCCTACTGCCGCGGCCATCAATTGGGTGCTTAAAGATGGGATTGGGTATCTCAGCAAGATTATGTTGTCTAAATACGGCCGCCATTTTGATGTGCATCCCAAAGGCTGGAGATTGTTTGCCGATCTTCTGGAAAATGCAGCTTTTGGGTTGGAGATGTTGACACCTGCATTCCCTCATCTCTTTGTGTTTATTGGTGCTGCTGCTGGAGCCGGACGCTCTGCTGCTGCCCTCATCCAGGCTGCCACCAGGAGCTGTTTTTATGCTGGTTTTGCTGCTCAGAGGAATTTTGCTGAGGTATATCTTGCTATATGGTTCATTTGAATTCACAAATGTGCTTGCTTTGAAGTGGCATTGGAGTGTCATCCTTTTAACATTTGCTATGAATGTTTTCCTGATGATTGTCGCATGCCTGCATTTGCTTCTATGTGCTTTTACGCTGTCCTCTATTTTATGTCTTTATCGCATGATCGCATCACTTATTGTTTGCAGGTAATTGCCAAAGGTGAAGCTCAAGGAATGGTAAGCAAGTTTATTGGGATAATGCTTGGTATAGCATTGGCTAACAGCATAGGCTCCTCAACACCTCTAGCCCTTGCTTCTTTTAGTGTGGTGACTTGGATCCACATGTTCTGCAACCTCAAGTCATATCAGTGCATTCAACTAAGGACATTAAATCCTTATCGTGCAAGTAATTTTCTTTCTCCAGCTCTTGTGTAGTTCTCCAACCGGGATGCCCTAACTGTTATTCTTGATTTAATCATCATTATGCTTGATTCCTATTTGGCATATTGTTTATCAAGAAAAAACTGGATTGCTTTCAGTTAGATGTTAACTTATATTCGATGGTACAAAGTGTGACAGTAACGGAAAATAAATTTGCTCCATTACCATAGTTCTTGGAGATGAGAAAAACGTACACTGCATTAGGGTTGTGCTTGAATTGTGCTGCAATGTAAATTCAGGGGCATTATCCTTTCATTTGGAAATCCTAGTTTCAATTGGGGCTGATTGGACTTGTGTCCCTCATTAGTCTTTTGCTTATCTCAAATTTATAGAGGCTTTAAGTGATCAGTTTCAATTATGTTGGAGCAGATGCATTTTAGTTTTTGTATGAGCATATGCTCTTGGGAAGGTTAATGATCTTCTGCATTACTTTAACAGGTTTGGTTTTTAGCGAATACCTCCTTAGCGGCCAGGCACCTCCAATCAAAGAGGTCAATGATGAGGAGCCGCTTTTCCCAGCAGTGCCATCTCTTAATTTCATGTCAGCCGACACAGTGAGTTACCAGTTTTTTGGTTTCTATGTTGTTGTTAATGATTCTTCTGTGCTGAAAGGTAGAGAGCTGTGACAATTGGAAGTCTTATCTATTTTCTATTCCATGCTGTTTTGTTCATTTTGCTTTTGGTTATTTTATTTAAGGTTCGAACAGATGTACTCTCGTTAGCAGCAAGGAATGCAGCTGCAGAAATTGAGAAGCGATTGCACCTGGGGTCAAAGCTCAGCGATGTTGTCAACAGCAAGGAAGATGCAATTGCACTATTCGACCTGTATCGTGATGAAGGCTACATTTTAGCTGAGCACCAGGGAAGATTTTGTGTGAGTATTTGAATAAAAAGAATACTACTCTTTCTTATCCCATCCCTCTCTCTGTCTCTCTCAACATGTTTAACTTACTGTAATTAGATACTAATTTTGTTTGATATATAAAACATTGGCTTTTATCAGGTGGTGCTTAAAGAGAGTTCTCTGCCTCATGACATGCTCAAGTCGTTGTTCCAAGTCAACTATTTGTACTGGTTGGAGAGAAATGCTGGGATTGAATCAAGAAGTATATCTGCAGACTGCAAACCCGGGGGAAAGCTACAATTATCTCTCGAATATGTCCATCGGGAATTCGACCATGTAAAGAATGATAGCTTGTCAGTAGGTTGGGTCGCTGATGGACTGATTGCAAGACCTTTGCCAAATAGGATTCGCTTAGTCAATGTGGCCCATTCAACTGCAGGCTGACATGTTGATATCAAGTTTCTGCTCCATGGGGCGACGACATCTGGATATTTCGTCTGGTTGGAAATGAGAAAAAGGTTCTTTTGAGGTGTTGAATGGAAGAGATAACTCTTGTCTGTTGAAATACGCTCCTTGCTTTGTAGGTTTTCTGTGATCTAACTATATGCAAATACGGGTGTGATATTGGGATCCTATGTTGCAATAGAAGTGAAAGACAGTTGATTCATCAACCTCTTAAGTGGTCGTGTTCATGTGTTGACTTATTGTTGGGTGAGGTGGAGGGGTGGAGGATGGCAATGTAATGAGGAAGCAGGATATCCAGGTTTTAGAGTCCACAGATTTCGGCTTGAAGAAATTATACGATAGGTAGATGTCGAGTAATTGTCTACTGAAAGATGTAATCATTGTTTTCCTTGCGTGGGAAACCTACTTTTGTCATATAGGAAATGAATATTCTGTAGTGTTTCATGAACTCATAACAAAGTTTTGCCCACAATGACCTGAAGAAGTTGCCATTTATCTAGACAACTTGGAAAACTGTTTTTCTTTCCTTCTAGTGCTTCATTTTTCATGGATGTGTTTCCCTTGCCATGCACCTGCTGCGTGCGTCGATCCACAACTGGTTTTCTTCCTTTCTTTTTTGACTTAAAGAAATTCACAGAAATCCAAAAAATTAGAGAACATCTGCATGAAAAAAAAAAAGGTATAGAAGAAAAGAGTGAAGCAAAAGTGAGAATTGCTCATGCTGGTTTATGTATGTGGTTGACTTTTACTAGTTAAGAGTAGAGGGAGCGAAAGCGCAGAAAAGGAAGGGTTTTATGGTCTCTAATTCTATCGGGAAGGGTTTAAGCGTATAGTTTGCAAACCCACATGACATATAAGAACCGTAACTGCGACAAAGGACCTACTACATACGACGGCGTTGGCGGCGGCGATACATTAGAACTTGGCCGTCGAGAAACATGAAGTCAGGAGGAGGAAGAATAATAGAGAAGCTGTGGGAGGAAGTGAGGGAGTTAAGCCTGGGAAGCGACGACACCAGAATCAATCGTCTTGACTCTCCGCCGACGCCGCTCCAATTCCTCCGCGACTACGTCTCCCAAAACAAGCCCTGCATCATCTCCAACGCCATCTCGCATTGGCCAGCCCTCTCCCGCTGGCCCCACCTTCCTTACCTCTCCCGCTCCCTCTCCACCTCCCTCGTCTCCCTCCACCTCACCCCTAACGGCCGCGCCGATTCCATCGTACCCCTCCCTGACCACAACAAGGACGACGACTTGTCATCGTCCCTCTGCTTTGCCTCTGCACACGTGGAGCGCGTCCCCTTCCCACCTCGTCCTCCGCTCCGGCCACGGCCACCCCGCCGTCGCCTACTTGCAGCAGCAGAACGACTGCTTCCGCACCGAATACTCCGGCCTCGCCGCCGACTGCGACCCCGACGTCCCCTGGGCCACCGAAGCCCTCGGCTGCTCCCCCGACGCCGTCAACCTCTGGATCGGCAACCACCTCTCCGAGACATCCTTCCACAAGGACCATTACGAGAACCTCTACGCCGTCGTCTCGGGAGAGAAGCATTTCCTCCTCCTCCCTCCCACCGACGTCCACCGCATGTACATCCGCCCTTACCCCGCCGCCCAATACTCCTATTCTCACGAAACCGGTGAGTTTTCTTTAGAGGTTGAGCAACCCACCCGATTCGTCCCCTGGTCCAGCGTCGATCCTTTTCCTTCTCCCGAGACAAGAGAAGCCGAGATGGACAAGTTTCCGTTATATTTTCGCGGCCCGAAACCGTTTCAGTGTACTATCAAGGCCGGAGAAGTTCTTTACTTGTAAGTCAAAGAACAAACCTTTATTTACTACTATTAATGAACCGATGGATGGTTATTTACGAAGCTATAATCGGCGGTGTTGGATGTTAATGCAGGCCTAGCATGTGGTTCCATCATGTTCGACAAAGCCCTGGAGATGATGGATGCTGCACCATTGCCGTTAATTATTGTAAGAATGTAACTTATATCATATGATTCTTGTGACTAGTAAGCTCGTAGGTTGTTTGGTGTTGAGATGTTGGATTTTTGTTTTTGCAGGGTATGATATGCAGTTTGACATAAAGTGCGCTTATTTCAACTTCCTGCAATCTATTCCTTATGGATCACTCCCGCCCGAGACTCGGCCTGAGGGTTCACCTTCTCAAACGGATGTATCCGAGATGAGTGAACAGGAGCCTGATGAACAGAATGGAGATCAATGAAACTGATATGGATTGCATGTTTTGCCTCGTCGTCAAGGATTGCATTTTTAGCCACGCCACCTAACGAGTTGTTTAACAAATTAACAGATTTTGACTATTGCAAGCTGTAATTCCAACATGATTGGAGTTGTTCAGGTTAGCTTCTTGAGAAGACTTCTTAGAGCTGGTGGTAGCACAGCAGAGCAACATCACTAAAACAGGTTTCTGCGGCAACTTTGGTCCGGAAAAGTTAAAATGTAATTGGATGCATTGAATGAATAGTGAATGTGGGACATTTGGAAATTCAGAATGGATATTGGAGTTGATCTCCGACAAGTCAACATTTTGTCATTTTGGAATCCCATTATCTTGGGTTTTGTGGTGAGTTAAATCTCTATTGAAGGCCAATGTTCATTAAGCTAGATCTCCTCTCAAAAGAAGTTGCTGACAGGTTCTATTCCCACCAAAAGAGGCTGCCACAGATAATTACTGGATTCAGACACTCTTATATCTAGCACCAAATGTCACAAAAGAAAAATGTGAACTAGCATGGCGTGCGGTTTAGGAAATAACAAGGGTGGTTTCAGATGACAATCCCCTGTCAGAATCTGTTGTGGAGGAACAGTCAATCAAGTAAGCTCTGTTTGCTGATCTTTGGTTTCTCATCAATTTCTAAACATTTATTGCTTGTAAGTCCCAGCATTGATGGATTTAGTCAAGTTGGATGACGTTAGGTGTGAATTTTTGTCTCTTGACAACTACATTTGATCATTAGCTGGTGAAGAACTATATCTTTAATCCAGCTTGCCCTTTCTAATGTATAAGGAGACTTTTAAAGGACTTGTAAGTCAGAAACCTTAGTAGTGTTCAACCCCTCTGTTTCAGTGCAGCAGTGAACTTCCCAAATGTTACTAGAAAATTAAACACCTACTAATACCGATAAAGGAAAAACTTTTCTGTAAAGCACTTGAGCAGTTGAGCTTGCTAACTGTAGAAAGAGTACTATGGTTAAATATATGATATTACGAAACTGGTAGCGGCAAGTTAGCTATAATCAATGTTAACCCATCTAGACTATAGTTAGTGATGACAGAGTATGACCTATATTCCTAAGATCTATTTTGGCAGTAATATCCAGTATAAAGCTTCCAACTCATGAGGATTACAGTGTAGTTGGTTGATAAAGGAACAAATCACCGAACTTACTTGCCTCAAAGTTAAACTTAGTGTAATGGAAAAAAAAAAGTGGAAGACAATCTATCACACGTTCTCCCGTAATGCTGTTTTTCCATCCAAATTTGTTAATCCCTCGCCTATTCCCCTTCTTCTTCTGCACTTGCTCAAATTAACCTTCTTAAAAGGATAAATTATATTAATTTTTCAAAATAGAAATATCACTTCAACTTTCTATTTTCATATTGAGTTTGAACCCCCTCCCTTACCAGGTGTTAATCTTCGATTTGCTCATCATATATTCTTCAACACTTATTGGATGGATCTTCGGTTTCTTTGATTGCATTCTTTTTTTCTTTTCTTTGTTTTTTTTCCTTTTCTACAGCAAAATTCTCTTGTTTCGTTTATGCCATCGGCACAGTAGAAAGAAAGGACATTCATGTCACTGTAAATATGAACTAGTAATATCTCCGAGAGAGAAAAGAATAACATCAAACTTATTTCTTCCCTCCTACCTATCCAACGTCCCATTTATCCTGATATACAGGTGCTTGACTTTTGTATATGCGGGGTTCACCATATATGTGGTCCATGTTTCCTTTTGTATAGGGATGGCAATTTTTCCGGGTCTACTCGATACCCACTTGAAATCTCTTTTTATGGGTAGGGTATTACCCGACTTTGACCGGATAAAAAAAGGATAGGGTATTACCCGGATCCGAGTTGACCGGGTCTCGGTAGGGTCTGAGTCTGGGTAAGGGTCTAGGTTTTACCCTACCCGTTAGATCCTATCCTTTATAATATTCTAAAAATCGACTTGAGTTTCTTTCTTTTGTTTCTTCAATTCTTTTCCACTCACCTCCTCTTCTTTTTCTATTGAAATTTCATTCACCTCTTCTTAGTTCTATTGAAATTTCGTGCTCTACAACTCTAAACTAATATTATGTTATTATAATTTTTCTTTGTCTTAAAAGGAACATTAATTTATAAATATCCTACAATTATTTATGATAATAATATGGAATAAGAAAATAAGCATTCAATATTAATTTATATTTTTAACTTATTATAAGATTCTTATTTTTATATTATTTAATAATATTAACTTTTTTTTAGAAAAATATATGGTGATCTTAGTAGAGAAGAGGATGGAGATTAAGAAATAAAAGATTATTTGGATTTTAAGTTGAGAAAAGTTACATGCTACTTTAAAATTTTGGACTTCTTGTTATTTTTAAATTTTTTGTGCTTGAACTTGGAATATATTTCATCAATGCTTATTTAATAATTGTAAGATTTTTTATAAAATTAGAACTTGATTTGTACTTAGCGGGTATAGCGGGTATACCCTTACCCAGACCTGTATTACCCGTTGGGCAAAAAAATAGAACTTTACCCTACCCGGTTCATAATTAATCCATTCTTACCCTACCCGGTTTGATTAAGGGTCCGAGTCTGGGTCTTGCTTACCCTACCTGACCCTAACCGATTGCCATCCCTACTTTTGTATATGCCGGGTTCACACCCTCTTATTGATTATCTCGTGACTAATAATCACATCATAAGTTTTTCTTTTGGTTTAAGAATTTTACTTCGCTGTCTGCCTGTTGCTAGAATATTACTTGGTGTGCAAATAACTCCACCCACGATTTTTAGTTTCGTTGATGCCCTCAGTAACGCCATTCTCCTCAGGAATCTGGAAATTTTGTTGCTTCAGACTTTAGAGCCTGTTGCTAGAATATTACTTGGTGTGCAAATAACTCCACCCACGATTTTTAGTTTCGTTGATGCCCTCAGTAACGCCATTCTCCTCAGGAATCTGGAAATTTTGTTGCTTCAGACTTTAGAGCCTTAAAAAAGAAAAAGACTTTGGGCCAAGGCTCTAACCAGCTGCCACGCATGAGATTCTTATGCAAAGAGAAGTTCAAATCATGCTACCTTACTCCTTCCTAAATATCTTTGAATTTCGTGGTTAGTAGGTATCGTACAGTGAGCTTCAGCTATGTTTTTTGACAGTGACCGAACAAAATAATATACTCCCTCGTCAGTATATGTGAATCATAGGTGTCTGTGGTACATTTTGTTAATGTCTTGCCAATGATAGAATGCGATGGGGTTTACAAGTTTTGGATTTGATCTGGAGTGGTTTGGAGACGATCTCTTGTTCTGTAAACTGTGGTGTTCATTTCAGTATATCTTGGATATTTTCCTTGTTTGGAATTTTTTCTTTTATTTTCAATTCGAAATCCGGAGTTTTGCCTTGACTAACTTGAATACAGCTCTGGTTGTGCACTGGCTGTGAAGACTCCGACCCGAAGCCTACTTGAATGGATCCAATTTTTTCTGCATTTAATATTATTGTACTCGCTGGTCTAATCGCCGCTTCTTAACATTGATGCTTCACTTCTAAAAGAGAACTGGAGGTAGAAACGCATTGTGATTATCTCAACTTGTCTGTAAAATTTTTTTAGCCAATTCAATCAAACGGTCTTATTATCGGAAGAATTTTCATGGGGGATAAAATGTTGGTTAATGTCCGTGAATAACGCACATAAGATTTTTGTATGGGGTAGGATGGAAAACTAGGTGCACGTGTTAGGTTCCAAAATTTTTTGGTTTTTATAAAGGGTTCTATTCTGTCTTTAAAATCAAGACCAATTTTCTCACTCATTCAAAAAAAGAAAAGAAAAATCAAGGCCCTAGTTGAAGAAGATGGAGATTTTAGTGGACAAGAAGGTTAGGTGGTCCACCTTCTCCTTGATAGATTTCGAAAATAGCTTATCCTGTTTGGTTTGGGCCAAAAGTAGGGCCAGAAGAGAAACAAACCCTGCAATTGTATATCGTACAAGATTTCAAAATGGGGAGATGTGGATGTCCTACGCTATTATTGATGAAAAAGACTGCATAGCCCAGGAGGGCCTAAAAAATGTGGCTTATCCTCTCTATTTCTAACCTTTACTTTACTTTGAAGCTACTTGTTACTGTCATGTCTCACAAGCCTGATTTATGCTTCTGGGCAATTACAATTTACAAAAGCCATTGAGGAAGGATGAGAATTAATTTGCATTTTAAAATTTTCATGATGTAAAATACTACGAATGTATAAAAATACCCGTCATCAAAAGATTCTAGGCCCCTCGCACTGATTAGGAACCCTTGCATGCTAGCATTAGCCCAGTCCTCACCTGGATGAAGAATTCAGGATCCTTGGTAGCATTAGCCCGACCTCAAAATTGCCATTAATCATGTACTGATGAGAAGGAAATTCTGCAGCAGATGCCCTTATAAAACTTGTCCTATTTCTGGATGAAGACTTTAATTAGGACCCTTGCTACCATTAGCCGCCAAACCTCACCCAGATGGAGAGAATTCAGGACCCTTTACTAGCAAGCATTAACCCCGACCTCACCAATCATCAGTCCCATACTACCTAAGTGCATTATATTACCAGATGTAAGACCATAATATAAACTTTTTCTTTTCTTTTTGATTGCGCGTATGTTCTTTCAGTGTATATAAATCCAACTCATGAAGAACAGAAAGGCAACCCAGGGTAAGACTTTGTTAATGACAATTTCCTTCTTTTACAAAATGACACTTAGCTCTTATGCTTCGCTATGATATTACTCTTTTTGCATCCATTCACTAAAAAAAAAAAAATGGTAAACTGCGGGAGTTTTAACCCCCACTATTTCAATTAATGGGAGTTCTTCAAACTCCGGCATTAATCAGTGTCACAAATTGATTGTGAGAGTTTTTTTTTTTTTTTGATAAACTACAACCTATGGATAAAAGGTAAAAAAAAACCCAAGCGGGTTTTACATGTTATCTTTAATTTTCCCTCTTTTCAGGTCAATGTAATTTAGTCCACAACTCAAATTTGATTAGTCCTAACATGTACAGTTCTTCTAGCTAGTATAATCTTAAAATTCCGACTTCATTTTTAATTTTTTGAATATAACAACAGCATAGCCAATGTGTGCGATGCGAACCACATGCATCACTTTTATATTTAATGCTACTAAATCATAGATTTATAAATTTAAAGTGTGCAATGTTGCTTTGCGCATGCTTCGTGCAGTCACATAGTCGCCATGATATAAGTATATCTACACTCTCGTAATTAAACACCTTTCATTTTGCTAACTTTGCCGTGCTCTCATTACTGAAATCTAATCCTATATATTCTGTGGTTAGCTACCTAGGTTTCCAGTAATTGGTCTATATTAATTGGATCTTCTGATCATTTTGTCCTTACTAATTTCCAATTCATGTATAATTTTCCGTGGCTCATATATCCTGAGCAGGCCATAGTAATGCTTTTCATTCCTTCTCAGATTCTTGTTATACACAAGCTCGACTGTGGACAAACTGAGATGCCCAGGTATAATTAAAGAACTTCGTCCGGATTGGACTCTGAATGAAATCTTGGATTTTTATCATTTTCATCACCTAAACAACACCAAAAAAAACCTGTGATGGAGAAAACCAATCGGATTCTGCTGAAAAAGGCTCTTATTAATTGGGTGGAAAAAGTGGTCCCTTTATTCATTGATTGGATCCACCAAATAATTGCGTGCACTCCTCTTTTGTTAAATCTCAGTCTCAGATTTTTTTCTTATTTCCCCTCTGTTAGATAGAATTACTGCTAGCCAGAGACCTTTTATCTATTGGACGAAAAGTTACTTACAGTTGTGATCCTTGCATATATTGATTGGATCTGGATACCTAGCTCCATGGTCATGTCTAAAATGTATTGCTCAGGTGTTAAGGCTGCAAGAAAACAAAATGAAACTGGTATCTCCAAAATTTAGGCCAGGTTGTATGCATAGACAGTATACTTTTGTAACAGCCCGGGTAAAAATTTTGGATTTTTGCCGGGACTGTAAAATCTTTTTACCGTGATTTACTGTTGAATTAATCTTGGGTAATTAATTCAAGGTAAATCGGGCGTCGTTTTTCGAAACCGAGAGTTTTCCCGCGCTCGTGATTTTTCCGTGGATTTTTCGGGCCTAAGTTGGTATTTTTCGGGTCCCGGAATTTTCAGAAAAATCACACCGGAAAATAACTAAGGGGGTATCAGTTATTTTCGGGTCCGGTTGGGACACGACTGCGTGATTGAGTCACGCAGCCGCCTCCCGCTGTGCAGCCTGTGACTTACCTGTGCGCTTGTGAGTTTTTGCCTGTGATCTTGTTTTCCCGTGACTCTGCCTATCATTTTCTCCCTCATCTGCACTCATCACATTCATTTTTTTTTTTCTTTCTTCTTCTTCTTCAATCGAGCTAACCCTCTCCTTTCACAGACCAGCAAAAAAAGGAAAACAACACATAAACACCACACACACAACACCCACGCCGCCCACCACCTGCACCATCTCTTCTTCCCTTTCCCCCAGCTGACCCCACGACCAGCCACCACCACCTGAGTAGTCACCTTCCTCTTCTCCTCCTGCTCCACCGTCGCGCCGCCACCAGCAAACATGCGTCTTCCTCTTCGCGCGTCGCTGCAGACCACCAGCACCCGCCGCCGCCGACCATAGGAGACAACCCGAAGCAAGCCTCCCGGGTTGCCTTGCCTGCCATCGTCAGCGTAGCCGCGTCGCCTCCTCCTTCGCACCTCCTTCGCCGTCACCGCTGCTGGACGCACCACCGCCGGCTGGACGAGACAAGCAGACCCGTCGGTCGCCTCCTCGCCTGCAGCCTTCCGCGAACCCGATCCAGACCGCCGGCCAAGACCCCTGCCCCTGCTGCCGACGACGCCGCCTCCACCTTGTCGCCGCTCGCCTGCAGCCATCCTTGCCCCGCCTCGTCAACGCCGCCGTCCCGCCAAGGTGAGCTACCTCGGGTTAAGGACGACCCGTTTAGTGGATTGGGTCCGACCCGGATGTCCACCTGGGCTGGTTATGATAGTGGGCTTGGATATTTGGGCTTGGTCAGTAGGGTTGGGCTATGGTTGCTGGGCTGATGTCTGGGCTGCTCCATTTGGCCCAGACCAGGTTTTATTAAAAAAAAACCTATATAATTATAAAATGTATTATCTGGAAAAAAATATATCTATGGTTTTATAAATTATATAATTCCTAGAAAGTACACAGAATAATTAATTTGACAAGATATAATTATATCCTTTGAAAAAAAATACTATAGAGTAAATAATACTTTTGGAAAGTATATATGTACGTTAACATAAATAATTTCGGGAAATAAATTTTGGAGAAAAATATATGTATGAAAAATTTCTGTAAATATGGTATTTTATGTTCCGAAAATATATTACCAAGTATAAATAATATCTTTTTGAAAAAAAATATATATATACTTATATTTTGGAAAATTAAATAACTATATTAGGTTTTGGGAATTATTATGTTTTACACCATGATATATATACCCTGGAAAAATATATATAAGTTGTTGTTTTTTTTTTAGAGAATTATGGAATTACCTTTGGAAATATATATATATGGTATACATAAATAATTATGTTAATATATAAAGGTTTGGAAATGTATTTTGTCTTTAGAAAATATATATATGTATATTTATAATTCGTATTTATTTTCAAAAAATAAAGTTTATATAATTATATTTTCTGGAAACATGGTTTTCTTATGTAATAATATTTGGTAATTATTATTGGCAAGTAATATATTTTATGGGAAATATTTTGGGAAAAATATATACATGTGTTATATTTTCCAGAAAATTATGGTAATTATATTTTGGGAAAAGTATAATTAATTTATGAAAATATTTTGAAAAGAGTTTTAATTAAAGTATGGTACAGAAATTATATTCGGATATACGTACGGTATAATATTTTCGGTAAAAGGTGATAATAAAGGATATGAACCGGGATGGGGTATTTCGCAGTTTTGGCATCATAGCATACCGATTATGTGCATTTATGTGTATATATTGTTTTGTGGTATAGGTCTTGATGTCGGGGCAGTTTCCCGAGGAGCCGGCGCCGGACCGATCATTGTTTCCGAAGTTGAGTAATCGGCCAAGGTGAGGATGGATTTCCTTCAATATGTGCCTGTATTACTCAGTATATTGTGTTTGATGATTATTGCATTGTGGAGTATTGCATTTGTTGTGGTTTGTTTCGGGATGTTTATCCCAGTATTTGGTTGGTTTTTAGATGTTTTTCTTGAGTCTTTTTGGTACAACGGATAATGGATTAAATAAATAATAAATTGTGACAAGGATGTCGATCCTTGGTATTTTGGATGGGATGTCTATCCCGGTATTTTTGTTGGGGATGTTGATCCCCAGGATTTGGTTTTGAATGACGGTAATATAATTGTCACGTGGTAAGTAGTGGTACGACTCGATGGTTTAAGACTGTTCTGTGGTGGCCATGACCTGGGTTACTTGTGATAAGCATGTCTATGCTTGGGATGTCTATCCCGTGATTATTTTTGGGATGTCTATCCCTGGGTTCGTATTTTTGGGATGTCGATCCCTGGGTTCTCTGGATTTGGTCTGGCACCCGGAATGTGTTGATAACCAGGTCTGACCGCTAGCTTATCCGTGACGGGGCCTGGAAAAGATAAAATTGGAAATTGGATTTTATTTGAGTCTTTTGATTTGTTTTATTTTAGCGGTTTTCCCTGTTTTCGACTTGAGTAATTATAGTTGCATATTGATTGTCTTTCCTTCGTCGGTGAGCACTTCGGACTCACCCCTCACCTGCGGGCTTTCATCCCGTAGGATGAGTTATTTGTGGTACAGGCTTGGTGCATTCCAGACAGGCTGCGGCGTTATCCCTTGGACAGGACTTGGATCCATAGTTTGCATCTTTGTCGCATACAGTGTTTATGTGAGTTATTAAGTCTTCCGCTGTGCATTAGTTTTGATATTGTTGGGCCGGTTGAGTTATTATTGTTGATTTTCGGCACGTGTTTACTGTGTACGGTAAATACGGGTCGGGGCGTTTCAAATTTGGTGAAGGATGCCTGGACATTTGGCAGCAAGAAATTAGGTGCCAGTACTTCACTAATAATTGAAGAACGAACTTGCATTTTTTGCAGGAATCCTGCTGCCGAATTTCCTTAACTTCCTTTCTAAGCATCACAAAAATTTATATTTCGTTAACAAAAAATTGTTCGATTTATTCAAAAAAATAAAAAAAACCTAGGTAATAGATTAGTCTTAGGGACATGTCACTCCTTATTAGCCATAGTACATACCCATTTTTCACATGTGGAATGACTCATCATATCAAACATGCCTTAGCCTTTGCAGGGGAGGGGTATGAATGAGACAACATGTTGTCAACCATTTTAGTGGTAATTTAGTTTTTTTTTTTTTGTCGCAAATATATGATTTCGTGGTAATTTAGTTGCTGCATCAGAAATGATGAGGAAATATATGTGCAAGTGGCATTTTGCCATTTTGGATGAGAAATGAGTAAATGGTTTGCAAATTGGGATGCCATTCACTTCTTCAAGTTAATAGTAATAACCCAACTCCACAAACAATGGTGACACTCCCCAAAACGCCAAACTTCAAAGCTTTGCACCCTCTTTAAATACCCCCCCATACACTTTTCTACTCTTCACCAGTCACCACTTTCCTAGTTCCTACTACTTTAAAGTGGTAGGGACCATTGTTGCTGTATGTAGCATAGCCAGGCAAAAGAAACATGAATGCCTTGCGTTCCCCTTTCCTCTCTGGTAGTGTTCAACCTTCAAAACTTATTCTTACCCCAACAACAATAATGCTTAAACCTACTGCAAAAACCACCAGAACCTCAAAACCTCCATTCCCAAATTCATCTCCTCTGGTTCCTGTGCTGAATGTGAGAGCTGTTAGAATTGAAGAAAAACCCAAAACTTCAACCAGAAGAGAACCCACCACCACCACCACCACCCTCCCAAGATCTGCAAACCCACCATCCCCATCAAACAATATTCCCAGTCCTCCTCCTTCAAGAAACAAAAGTACTGCAACAAGAAGAGTACCGTCACCTCCCCAAAGGAGACCAGTAGTGCCCACACTTCCCACATTAATCCTCAATGCTGTAGACGATGTGATCAACAACTTCATTGACCCACCATCCAAGGCTTATGTTGATCCAAGACATGTCCTTAGAGACAACTACGCTCCTGTCCTAGATGAACTCCCCCCAACCGAGTGTGAAGTGATAGAAGGCTCCCTTCCGGCTTGTCTCGACGGAGCCTACATTCGAAATGGCCCCAACCCTCAGTTCCTCCCTCGAGGGCCTTACCATTTATTCGACGGAGATGGTATGCTTCACTCCATCAAGATCTCCAAAGGGAAAGCCACACTTTGCAGCAGATATGTCAAGACTTATAAGTACACCAAGGAGCAAGAAGTCGGTGGCCCTCTAGTCCCAAATGTCTTCTCATTTAACAGCCTCACTTCTTCTGCAACAAGAGGTGCTCTCTCCTTTGCCCGCATGCTTGCCAGCCAGTTCAATCTAGCCAACGGGTTCGGGCTGGCCAACACAAGCCTCGCCTTCTTTGCCGATCGCCTCTATGCTCTTGGAGAATCAGATATGCCATATTCCGTCAGGGTAACACCTAATGGAGACATAGAGACTCTAGGCAGACAAGATTTTGATGGGAAGTTGATGATATCCATGACCGCCCACCCCAAGGTAGACCTTGACACCGGCGAGGCTTTTGCTTTCCGGTACGGCCCGGTTCCTCCATTCTTGACTTACTTCCGGTTCGATCCAACCGGGAATAAACAACCCGACGTGCCTATATTCTCCTTAATGACTCCATCTATGCTCCACGACTTTGCCATCTCTAAAAAGTACGCCATCTTCGCTGAGATGCAATTAGGAATGAGCCCATTCGAGATGATATTCTCCGGGGGATCACCCGTCGGTACCGACCCGGGGAAAGTTCCCCGGATCGGGGTACTCCCCCGGTACGCGAAGGACGAAACCGAGATGAAATGGTTCAATGTCCCGGGTTTTAACCCCATGCACTTGACGAATGCATGGGACGAAGAAGATGCCATTGTTTTAGTAGCACCTAACGTATTATGCATAGAACATGCCTTAGAGAACCTGGACCTTGTCCATTCCATGTTGGAGAAGGTAAGGATCGACTTAAAGACCGGTACCGTAAGAAGAACTCCAATCTCCGCCCGGAATCTTGATTTCGCGGTGATAAACCCGGCCTACACCGGGAAGAAGAACAAGTACGTTTACGCTGCGGTGGGTGATCCCATGCCGAGCATATCTGGGGTGGTGAAGCTGGATGTTTCCAAGGCGGACCAGCGGCAGGACTGCACGGTGGCTTGCCGGATGTACGGGCGGAGATGCTACGGCGGTGAGCCTTTCTTTGTGGCCAGGGAGCCGGATAATCCAGAGGCGGAGGAGGATGATGGGTATGTGGTGTCGTATGTTCATGATGAGGTGGCTGGAGAGTCTAAGTTCCTGGTGATGGATGCCAAGTCGCCGGAGCTTGACATTGTGGCCGCCGTGAAACTGCCCCGGCGGGTGCCTTATGGGTTTCATGGACTTTTCGTGAGGGAAAGTGACCTGAGTAAGTTGATGTAGGCGTCAAGTAAAGAGGATGATATGGATCGTAAGTTGAAAACCGTATAGACCAAATTTACAGATAGAAAAAAGCAAACCTATATACATTTATTGTATGTGCTATATTTTCTTCTTTTTTTTTTTTTTTCTTGAACTAGAATGTTTAGCTAGTTTTTGTATATAATTTAAATGATTGAATTATGAAATATTTATATTTACTTGTTACAAGATCTTTTAGTTTAGTTTCTTTCTTTTTTTTTTTTTTTCCACCAGGTTTTGCTCTGCCAATCCAGATCAAACGGGATTAAGTGAAAACAAATCACTTACTAATTGGACCAACCTATGTTGATAATTTAGTTTCTTTATTTTGAATATCAGGTGTATATATGTGTGTACAATTTATTTGACTGTGTGTGTAGTGTTTATTTCACATTATCACCACCACATAAATCACACATATGTTTTGCGTGTGGGGAAATAAGGTGTTGTTGTTCTTTCTCTGTCAGAAAGGATTGGTGTCTTCTTGTCAGCATTGCACTCACAATTACAGGGGTAGATTGATTAGATAGATAACTAGTAAAGGATGTGTTTTAATTTGCTTGTTTTTAAAACCTTTCAAGGCAATGAAGCAGACAGCTATACGTCGGTTGGGAGAGAGATTGTTAATTGGGTATCTCATCAATTTTTCGGGTATCTCATCAATTTTTCCATTTTTCAGAATGTTCGCTCACATCATTTGGCCACTGAGTTAATTATACGGCAAAAAAGTATCCCCACTTCCGGACGTTGATAAAAGAATTAGATTTCCTTCACTTACAGAAGTAAAATCCTTTAAGATTTTATTTGAGAGAAACAAGCGGTATACCATTTGAATGAAGGAATAATAATGGATAAGCTTGCTCTTCTCTCTTTTTTATGCGTGATTGGAGGAAAAACCCAATGGCGTGTCACTCCAACACTATCTGCCTTATATTCTCTTTGTAATGTTTTGAAACTTTGGCTGATATAAGAAATGAAAGGTAATGTTCCAAAAAGAGAAAATGAAAGATAATGCGATGGTTACTTATGTTTTGAATTCTCTTGATTTTGGTGATATGGTTTCTTTTAAGTTTAAGTTATCTTATAAGAAACCATATGCTTAGTTTGGTTGGGGTTCAGATAGCACTCTCACCCCTTTCAGACTTCAAATCCCCATGATTTTAGATTTCACACCTCATACTATAACAAATTAATAGCACTTCAAAAATTGTTAAATCCAATTAAAATAATGATACATAAAAATGATTGCTATAGATTATCAATTGTGTTTATATTTGAAGGAGAAAGTTCTTACATTTAATTGATGTAAAGTGTTTATTGATTCCTTTAAACTTAACATCATCAGTAGTAATTTTATCCGGTATATAAGGTTCCACAATCGCCACTATTCTTAAATCACGATTACTGGCCTTAATAATAGAGATCAATTTTTCAATCCCAACCAATTTTTACGGTGCCAGCCATCAGTTTCTTGAATTAGTACATGTATCATCATGTAGACAGAAAAGCTATTTTCCTTTGAAGCATAAATGCCTTAACTTGTTTTTTTTTTTAGTAAAGAAAATGTCTTAACTCTTTTCCTCAATTCAATTGGCAATACCATCAAGCAATTGGCAGGTTTAATTATCATGGACTAATCTATACTTCGGTGTGGGGTCTCCAAGTTTTATCAGAATGCTTTTCAATCCTGTCTTCTCCCCATATCAATTCATATTTTGACGTTGAGCTTGTTTATTGCACTGCCAAAAACAACTAGCTAGCGGGAAATCTATAAATGGTGATAGAGGGTATGCCTTTGCGTGGACCAATCAACACTAAGGTGGTACATATATATATATGACATCAACAATATTTGTACATAGTCAATCAATCTTACTCTTCTCTTATCGTTGCACTTATATATGGGATATATATTTACAGGAATAAACATATGATTAGTTCAAGTGGTTAGGCCCCTAAAATACACTGGCTGAGTCGGTTGCTTCAGGGCATTCTTATCTTTTACCAATGAAAAACAAGAATAAAGAGTAAATAGAAGAGAGGAAGAAACCAAAGAATGACGTATACCTTGGAAAGAAATTACCTCCGTAAATTCTATATAACACGTATAAAGATTGACGTATACCACAGTATAACTCTTCCAAGAATCCACTTTAGTCCTTTTCCTCATCCCACTAATCCCTATTATCCACTGGAAGGGAAACAAATATTGTGTGTTAAGAAACAGCTAAAAATTGGAGTCAAAATGGCACAAGAATGATGTCATGAATCATTGACTTGACAAAAGCACCGCAAGGACCCTTTCAAGTGACAAACGAGCTCCTGGTTTTCCTCAATTGAATCCGTAAGCAAAACATGAGGAAGTAGGGGCTCTGAATTCCCTGGTTAGCAGAAGCAGATGACTACCCGAACTGGCGGTGCTCGGTAATCGTGTCTCGGAATATCCACCGGAGAGTAAGACGTCAAATTTACAAGTGCAAAATCCATGGTACAAGAATAACTAAAGCCATGATCTGAGCAGCTTCTATAGCAAGCCCCCCAGTGAGATTAGTATCTGTAAGCTGGTAAGTCAAAAAAATGTGAAAAGAATGCATTAAAGACGAAGCAAGCAAGCCATTTTTCATTTAATTAATGATATCTCATTTAAATGAGAGGCAAATGGCAAACTCAATGAATTCAAATGTCAAAAAGACTGTCTATGGTATAACCATCACTAGCCATGAAAGTTGTTCATCTATCTATCCTAACATTCTTTTACCTGGAAACCCCCCCTCTGATCATAGCTGAAACAAATTTGGACACCATTGGATGAGACATTATATTTTTTCCCTAGCCTTCCAGCCCCTGTTTTATAGCCTTCCTAGTCTCACACATTTTCTCTGCAGCACGTACCTCTTGGGTGTTTACCTTTATGAGAATTCTAATGAACCAACAGTATGCTATTCAATTTCATGCCATAGACCTATTCTGAATAAAAGAGAAAAAGAAGAAGTCCAAGGTAGTTTTTTTAAAGGATCAACAAAGATTTTTTGGGGGACAGGAAGCATTCTTGTTCTAGACATTTAACTCAATTCTTGATAAAATTCCATATTTCATTCAACCATACACAGGATAAAGAGGAAACACATTCTCGATTAGAAATCCCCATTTATTTCTGTTCCAAAGGTAGCATCCTCTTCATGTAAGGATATTTTAGTAGTTCCTTCAGATAACATCTTATTAAAAATAGCAATGGATTAGACGACGGAACTTTCAAACACAAAGAGCCAATTTGATGATGGATTGAATAACTTTTGTGGTTAACTACAACACATGAGAACCTACAATCAGAAATGAGCTATTTGTAACATATTTCTTGAATTCTTTTTTCTCAGAAACTGCAATGTCGAAAAGAAAGGCAATCATACCATAGCTTTATGAAGACTCTCCTCTAAACCTTCACCATGTGTGTCTCAGCCAATGAAGAACTAAGGTCTTCTCGAGACTGTGATCTCCTGCTTTGCAAACGCATCTGACTTCTGTGAGGAGACCAGAAGGAAGCCATGCTACTACTCTCAACCATCTGTCCTAAGCTATTTGAGGAATAACTGTGGGAAACACTACTAGTTGAGGGGTACAAAGAAGATTCCATGAGCTGGATACTACTGCCACCAAGACCATGACCCAACCCAAATGGTTTCTGTTGGCTCCCTGCAATTGTTGGACTTAGTGGCATCTTTACCCTTCCATCCCCTGAAAACGTGACGTAAGAGTTCAAAGATTGAACTAGGGAAAAGGAATATAACCGAATAATAGTACCAAAACCCGAGATTAGTGCGTAGCAAATTATCACACTAAATGGTGTAAAACGATGTAACTGGGTCTGCCAACATGACTAGCAGGATTTTCAGTATCATAACCATGCTATAAAGAATCTTAAGAGTTCAAAGCAAATAGATAACAGCAGAACATGGAAATTGGATGGAACAGAAAGAGACATTAGTCTATGACCTCACCCGTACCAAACTCCTAAATTCCTGCAAAGTGCTCCAAGTCTACTGCAGTCTCTAAAGATTCAATATGTGTTGCTTTAGGAAACTCAAAAGGCTCTAAAAGAAAGAAATTGGAAAACAAGTTCCCATAGTGTTCATGTAAAATATTTTAGACTTTTCTCTTACGTTACTACTTCAGAGGGTTTTGACTTCAATAGAATCGCTTGCCCCATGTGATAATGTGTCAAAATAGAGCAGAATGGTATATGAGCATTTTGGTTCAGCTAAAAAGTTATGGAGGACTCAAAGAAATACACATATATTCTCATAATTTTTGCTTTCACATTAGCACAAAATCACCCCTATTAGCCAGTATTGACAAAACTCAGGCCAGCATTTGCAAGATCTTCCTCTCCTCCAACAAGATCTTAATAATAAAGTCCCTAAGAGATGGGGAAGAATCTGTTTACTCTTCACATATTCATTTTTTTTTTTCTTATTTATATTTCTATGCAATTTCTTGTTTTGTGAAAACTGAAAATGACAGATATACAGCCGTTGTCAATTGTTCAACACAATATACGACCTTATGAATCGAATCTTTGGAAAAATAATAGGGCATGCGTAAGATAATATCTTCATTACATATTCTATTTTGTTGTGCTAATTCCTCAGGTTGGTTTCAAAAATAGATGCATAATCTCTGTTGTGACATGGGAGTGTGAGGTCAGAGAACAGAGAAAATAAAGCACAATTGTCTCTTGCAATGCACAGAGAAATTTTCCAATATTAAAACCTATCAGTAATGATATGATTTTGCTATATCTGATATTTATTATTATAGATTTCACTTTCAGAAAGCTAACCTGTGTTCATTGGACTCCAACGTTGGAACCGAAAAGGAGATACACTGTTAAGAACAGATGCTGCAGATGCACTGTTATGCCTGAATAGCGGGAGATACGGTCTGCGGGAAAATTTTGGCATCCAATTGCCAACACACGATAAAGCACAAACCAGCAAAACCAGTGAAGTAAACAGTAAGGCCACAAGAATCAATGGATGTATCTTCATCTGGAGTATTTCATAGCTTGGAAGCCTTGATCTAGTAGAAAATGCCTTTCCAGATTCTAACAGGGCAACTCCAAGGGTCCAGGTAATGCTTCCAGAACCAATAGTGACTTTGGTATCTGTTATGTGCAAGCCTTCCCTCAACAATAACACTATATATGGTGCCCTAAAGCAGTATTGTTCAATGAAGGGCTGTGGAGGAACACTATTCTTTGCAATGTCCCAAGTCTTCTCACAGAAGTCCCGACCCTTCTCTAAAACATCATCAAGTGCAGCTTCTGGAGTCAGGTTAAAGAATCGATATACCACAAAAAAACCAGAGATAGCATAAAAGTGTCCATAAGGGCGAGGGAGACTGTCAGGAAGAGCACAAGGTTGCAAATCACAGTCACTTCCAGCGCTTTGATTAGACCACTCAGACAAATTAACTGCAATCTTGGCAAGCGCCCTGCACGCATCCCAACTCGGTGCACCAATAAGCTGAACACCAATTCCTGGCTTAACTCCCTTACCCAAGTTTCTTCCACCAATGACAGGACTCACACTGCCTTGTTGATTAGCGGCACAATGAGAACAGGTGTATTGCTCCTTGTAGCCAGACTGCAAACAAGGATGCCTAACTACTATCTTCCCACTAACTAAATCTTCACTAGGAAGCTTCTTGACTATAGAAGCAACAGACTTGTCAAATGCATCATTTAAACCATAGCCTGCAAGAGAATAGGCATTCAGGAGATGATTAACACCTCCTATTTTAAGGTTTAAGGTACTCTCATTATGTAACTGTTTCTCACTCTCAAATGTAACCTGTAGTGATGAGCCACCCATGTCCAGTGCTCCAAATGTTGCTCTCTTGGGGCTGGTCCCCAGCACACCTTTTTGATAGTTGAGCGCTATCCATCCATAGTATGCTTCCTCCATGCCAGTAATAATCTTCACCCATTCTCTCGCGCACTGGAAAGGTGATTCATTCAGTATAGACCAAGCCTTATCAAGAAGCCACTTAGAATCTGCATCTGGCAGTCGGCGAACCCCAGCTGTAGCATAAAGGAAAAGAGAGGTAGTCTTATGTGCATGCTGAGGAATTTGCTTCTTTGCCCAGTGAACAAGCGGATTTATTGCAGCCTTTAGGCCAGATGTATTCCTAACCAACATATGTAAACCAGGCTCAGTCTCCATTCGATCATAAGCACGCCCACTGGACTTCCTAGAAACACCTTCTGTGAATGACTTGAGGTCAAAAGAAAGACTTCCATCATCCCTGTGACTAATTGATGCCCGGTACACATACACTCGAGTCCCAGTACTTCCACAATCAAGAACAACATAAAACTTGGACGCTCCTTGGAACCAATAAGAATATACAGAGGTTGCAATTAGATAAGTTAAAAAACCAATCAAGAGAAAGCACAAGGCAAGCATAATCATCCGCACCCATTTTCTCTTCAGAAACGGGGCTCCACCAGGTAAAGACTTCTCCTTTGAAAAACTTGACCCCGCATTTTCGCTCAGCAAGGGATGAGCTTTCCTATCAATTCCAAGACCGAGATTGCCCTCTTCGGGATCAAGGCGACGATAGGCCGAGAAATCTTGGAGAGATGCAGCATGCCTCAAACTACTCGCCTGCCCAGAAGGTTTAAAACTAAAGCCTGGATCAATGGTTTGATCCGGAGGGGACAATCCAGGCGACATGTATGGAATTGCGGCAGTAGACTTTGTTGCAGAAGAAAAAACATCTGATATCTTACCAAACACCATCTCTTGCACAACACAGTTTCATCTCTTCCTAAATGGAGACAAAACCAAAACCAAAAACAGGCTTCAGCTTTGCACGCACAGTGATTGCAACATTAAATGCATTTTGACTGACACTGCAGCTGTAATGTAGCTTACCCACCAACGCAATTTATGGTTTCACGACACTGCACCAATAAAAGTTATAGGATCAGAGAAGAACCCACGTAAAAAGACTTCATCTTTCTTGTGTTACAGTGGCGAGAATCGGATTATAAGTTTGTCTAAGCGAATTACAGATCAAAAGCGCAAAAGGGTATTAAATGTGTATCAATAACAGAACGATTCGATCCTTCACGTAATTAATGAATATAATGATAGAATAAGAACCCAGAAAAAGAATTCAAGTTTGTTTAGAAAGAGGAGAAACGCAGATGTGGGATACCTGGATCGAGTGAGTTACGCTTGAAATGGGAGGAGGGTAACTGAGAAATCACGAAAAGAAAGAAACTTTAAGTTTGGTATTAGTGTTTAGTTTGGGTTGGGAGCTTGTGAGAGTTTTGAGATCCAACAATGAACAAAGTGGAGGGAGAAGAGAATTAGAGAGAAAAAGACAGTGAAACTCTCTCCTTCGCTCTCCTGTGCAATGCATGCTCTTTCTCCCTTAATTCCATTTATTTTTCTTTTTTTTTGTAATTACCTTTTAGGTGTCCTGCTCTTTTCTTTATTTACGTCACGCCCCACATTTCCCTTGCTTTGTTTTGTGTTTTCATGCCGACTTATTTTTGCCCTTATGGGTCTTCTTCTTTCTACCTTCTGTTTTCATTTAATTTGGATTTTCTGCCAAACTTGTAAAAGTTACCACTTACCACAAAAGCGAAGTACTATTAATTGACACCAAGGTCTATGACTGTAACATGCATACATTTGCAAAAACAGGCACTTGGTTGGTAGAGGTGTACCTTACATTTGAAAGAATTGTCAGCTGTTCGCCCTTTTGCACCCACCACAGTACAGGAATGAGAATAGCAGGTTTGAATTACAACTTTTCACAGAATGCAAAAAAGGTCTCAAAAGGGACTGCCTTCTATTTATAATTTCTAGGATAAAAAGAGTTAGGCACTGGTGATCAACTCTCTAACTTTAATTAACTAAGTAGTGGTGCAAAACAACCCAATTTAAGCTCAAGTAAATTGACTCGAACTAACCTCGTCGTGTCTTGGTCAACTAATCCTATACGCCCCAACTTTATACCACCTTCTATTCTACTCTCTCCACTTCCAGGTATTAATTATGCCCTGGAGTGGGCAGGTTATTTAGCTCAAGGTAATTGACTTCAACTAACCTCATCTTGGTCAACTAATTTCGTACCTCCTAACTGGATATGCTTCTAGTCTCTACTCTTATACTGTTTCCATTCTAGGCATTAGTTGTTGCCTGAGAAATGGCTTGGTAGTCGGGATGGTAGTGTTATTGCAATGGCAGTAGTGATGATAATGATTAGCAGTGGTTGGACTTGGACAGCGACAAAAAGGAGCAATAAAAGGATGGCTCGTGGCTTGTTGTAGTGGTAGCAGCATCTGCAAATGAGTGATGGTAGTAGCAAATGAGTGGGATACAAGTTCAACGCGGTAGTGATAGAATAGTTGTGGTGTTATTCATGGTTCTTTGTGGAGACATTTAAAAAAAAAAGAAGAAAGAAATAAAGATGACAAACTTTATCATTTCCCTTGAATAACCAAGTTCTTGTTAGTCTATAATTGTTCAATGACAAAGAGACTACTGCTAATGAACCATGACAATGACAAAGTTAACATGTGAGCCTTTTCTCTCTTTTTCTTCCAAATATATAAAAGTACACAAACGATTGTAAATAATCACTTGTGATGAGAGAGAGAAGTAGATTGTTTTCTTTTTTCTAAGACGAAAAAAGTAAAGTTCCTGTTTCACAAGTATCTCTTCCACATTTTCAACAAGAACTAGTACATTTTCAACCACAAAGCATAGAATAAGCCCGTAGACAATACAGTTGGACAAAACAATTGACAGTCTGCACTGATTGTTCGCTTTACACTGGCTCAATTCTGATTCTAGTAAACTGTAACTCGCAATGTCACGGCCTCTCCATCTGGAGCAGGAGAAAACTCAAGGGTTCTCCATCTAATAGATGCGCTTGTCAATACACACCCCAATCCAACAAAGCAACCGGAGAGACAAAACTTTGGTAAAGGTCCAAGGGGCAAGATTATCTACATAACTGCAACAAACAGATTAACATGAAAGCTGAGTTTATTCCCTTTATAAGCTAATCACAAACTTCCATAGGCAAAAGAGAAATATTGAAAACAAGGAGTTTGAAGGTAGCAGTAGTAACTGCATCTGCCATCTACTCCCCAAAAAAAATTTATATTCATTACGGAGAAAACATGGTTCAAGTTACTTTATGATTAGCGTACTAAAATCTAGGACTAGTGCTTAAGGATTTCGGGGACAAAGACCCCATAGAAATGTGTCCACCCGGGTACGCACCCTTGCTAATTGATGCATCTTTGTGAATGAGCGGTTCAGAGGAACGAGAATTGGTGTGAGGAATAATCCCTGCAGCTGCTTGTCGTTCACTGTGAGATGCCCAAGTGACCAAATACAGACCCGCAATGATAAGGGATCCTCCTACAATGCTGTTTATAGAAGTGGAGAGCACAGGAGTAAGATTATTTCTTAAACCAGCCTCAGAGCCTCATGGAAAGTAAGAATACTGGAATAAATGTTAACATGAAACCCATAATATCTATAAAAACTATAAACTTGAGCACAATCTACATAAGCAGATTAGAAATTATTTAATATCTATAATATCTAATGTATAAATATAGATGGGATAACAATGAATCGACACTGCCATTGAGTGTGTAATATGTTATAGTGGTAGAAGTTAAACCTCCCCAGATAAATAGGGCTTCCAAGAAAGACTTTTGAAAGAAACGCAGATGCTGCAGGTTGAAGTGGATTGTAGAGTGCAACCAGAGAAGGCCCCAAGATCTTATTGGACCAGGTTAGGAGTCCATAGTTAATGGCAGATGCAACAATGCCCTGAGAAAAAATAAGGACTTGAAGTTAAACAGACAGTGACAGTCCACATAAAAAAAAGTTATCAAGAAAACTTACTAGCATTTTGAACGAAGTCCTGCTAAGGGAGATTTAAAGTAATTCTAGTTTTAGTCATCAAAAAAAAAAAAGTAATTCTAGTTTAAGAATTAAGAATATCAGCTGCTCAGGGAAAGCAAGAAGTTATCCGAATTGCATGCAAAACATCACTGACCAACAAGCATGCAACAAAGTAATCATTCATTGTAGATGGGTGTTGACACCCAAATCTTAGGCCCAAGGGAGCAAGCAATCCAAATGCATGTAAAAAAAATTAAAGGAAAGTAGAACAACAAATGTTAAACATTGTGTCATGGAATTTTATAGGGAAGCCTTTACTCCAGTGTAAGAAAGCCCCTATGTGAATTGGGGAAATTGCTTCTCTACTGAAAAGTGAGGAAAACCGTAAATCACAGACAATCTGACCCTGATATAAGCAGAAAGCTAGCACATGATAACCTGGTTTTCTATTACCATAAACTCCATATCCCTTTTGAGCCCCTTAAGAAGGATGTAATTCTGTGTCTGCAGTGAGCCTGCAGACTAAACATCTTTTCATAAATGTTATGACAATCAGGAATTCACACAAAATAACAATTCTGACATTCAAGATACTAAAATGCTAGAAATTATTAAATTTGCAAATGCTGATATGTTTGAGAACAATAAACAGAACCATAGTCCATGCATGTTTTGGTTAATTGTCAGCCAGTATGTTGAAGCAGGAAACGAACAAGAAAATTTGGCCAAGACAGCTTAAAACTTAAAAGATGTAGTTGGATAAATAAGTAAATGCCAAGCAAATTGACTTGTACGGGTGATGGACAAGGTTACATAACATCACATAGAAACTTACAGCATAAATGACTGCCAAATACTCAGATTGTGTCAGACTCCATTCTGTTGATTCATTGGTGATGAAGAATGCTGTCACTACCATCAATGATGCTCCAAAAGTATAAGAGAAGGCTGTGACAGAAAGACTCGCAGGATATTTTGACAAAACCGAAGCCTGAAAGTTGTCAAAGTCCAAACTGCAAATTCAGCATGATCCAATACATCCCTCTTAACAGTATAGAACCTAAGAAATGTATAAAGGTTCTGAAAAGTAAGAGGAATAAACAAGCTCCATCAGGAAATACAAGAGATATCAACAAAAATTGTGTTAGAATGGTTTGAAAGGATCCGGAAATATAAGAGCTCAACAAAGTGTTTTATTTATGGCTCAAAAGGTTGTCTGTGCCAGCAGATTTGTGCTCACGCCCTCTAACAGTCTCAAAGAGCTATTGGAGGAACAAAAGAAAACTTATAGCAACCAGCTTCGTTCTCAGTGATCCAGCATTACATAACGTGTTCTGTAGCATCACTGGCTTGTGATTACTACATTCCTCAGACATCTAAAGTGTCATTGCTGTAAGTGAGGATTGCATTAACAGGTTCAACTTTCAGTAACTCTAAATTGCAATATTAGTGTGATTCCCAGTTGCCTCGTCACTTGCCTTACATATCAACAATCCAAGATAAAGTCAAATCCAAGGTCCGTTTGGCATCCCAATTCGTAAGTTGGCCGGGAGGCTAAAACGAGTGAACATAAAGCCAGGATCAAAAGTAAACCCTAGTAACTCAGAAACCTTTACCTGAATGGCTAGAAAAGCCGCCATGCACAAGCAATTCCCTATTAAGCATAAGACTCCAAGGTGCCAACTTTCCAGGCCAAATTCTTGAAAGCTAGACAAAACCCATCCTGCCGGCTCTGGTTGACCCCTGGCACTTATTTCCGCTGCTCTACTATCTACTTCATCATATCCAAAAACAGCCGGACCACGAAATAAAACCATAAATACGGCACCAGAAACACAGATTAGGGTACCTCCTACTTTTGCCTGACCTTCAATTTTAAATATATTCACTCTTTCTGTTCTGCAAGAAAACATGATACATAACAATAGATTAGTCCTTAATCACACACTGTATAGCCCAAATTCTTATTTTTCCCACTGAGATAGGATACAACGGAAACTTTCACTTAAAGAACATGTGCAAAGATTCATACAAGTTATCCTAAAATCAACTAAATTAGAGAGCAAATTCATAAAACTCACCCCATCATTACGGCCAAGAGAAATGTGAAGACTGGAATTGCAGGCTGTATTGCAGCAGCATAAGTTGGATTTGTATAACTAAGACCAATGAGAAACAAAAGCTGGTTTCCAAATATCCTATCAAGCAACAGAAACAAAACCAGATAGTTTCAGTATTGGGATTTTGCAGTTGTTTCCAATAGATGACCCAACAGAGGCAAAGTTAGAGAATGCAAACTCACCCTGTCAACCCAAGAAAAAAGAAGGACCAGAGGAGACGTCTGGTCATAGGCGGTCGAGTCCTTCTACAAAAGGGAAATATGAAATGCTTTAACATGCCATCTTGTTTCTGCTCATGCCTCAGGCAGTTAGCCATCATTTATGAACTCCACCAGTTAAACAGAAAAATCAGGAAGATGTAGGATGATAAAATTCAAGCGATTCCTTTGCAAATTAAAGTCATCCTCCTTCACATTCAAAACTATATTTGCATTCCTTATAAGCATTTAATTAACGAAATTAAATCTGCAAAACACTTAGACACTGAATAACACATGAACTAAGTGATTAGGAGTTCACAGATAAGGTCAACTTAGAATTCGAGTATCTAAGTTAAACAATTACAGCAAAAAAGCAATCGAGTAATGTACCAGAGCCAGCTCCAATAGTTTAAGCTATCATTTAAACAACGGAATCTAATTGTTCGCATAGGGAAAGGCAAAGTCGTTTTTAAGTGAAAAAGAATACGAGGATTCGAATAAGGAGAACATGCAAAGAGAATGAAGAAAAGAAGAGAGTACTTTTCACGAATATAGGCAAGTGGGGCGAGGATGGAGAGGGCGATAAGATCACGAAACACACAAAACACCACTTGGTTGACCCCTACATTAAGAGCCACTTTGGTGATGACGTGATACCCTCCATTGAATAGCTGCACCAACGCCATGGCTGCGTGTGCCCTCCATGCCTCTCCTCCAAACCCAACTAATGAAGAAGAAGAAGAAGCCATCTCTTCTCCTCCTCTCCTCCTCCTCCAATTTCCAATCTTTCTCTCAAACTCCTTCCTTTTACTGCAAAAGCTCGAGTCTTTACAAGGTAGTGGCAAAGAAGAATAGACAAGAGATGCAAAACAGAGAACAGAAGTTGCTTGATAACTCGGGGTTGTTTGGGTTGGTGATGTGATCCCGTCAATAACAGCTTTAGTTCCTTATGTTCTTCTAACTGAAGAAGGGATGTTTGGTAACACGTCCTTGTCCTAATTTTCTTGGTAGGGGCTTCTATGGAAGAAGGCTGAAACAGAACTCAAGGCCCCATTTTATTTGTTATTTCGAGACCTCATGTGATTTTCATTAGATTTTGTTTCTTTAATCATAATTTGACAAATGACCTTGTAATAAAAGTGTGTCTGCTCTTTGCAAAGCAAAACGGCTCTTCTACCTTCAAGCCTTTCCTTGCCGTCTCATGACTTATCAAAAAGCAATCAACGTACAACTAAATCATAAAGTTGAGGAAAAAACTATTTAGGTGGACCGTGGACGCTATGTAGCAGGCGTACAGATTTGGAATTTAGGTCACTTTGGCCTCTCTTGTTAAAATTACTAACGTTATCTGCTTTACAAAAATCTCAACGTTTTTAAGTGGTTTGAGATTCTTTGTTTGTTCCTATCCGAGCGCTTTCCTCCATTGGTTTAGGCCACTAGGGTGCCTTTGGAATGTGGGTCTGGGACAGGCGTGAGGGGACAAGGGACAAGGGATGGATGTTTGGTTCGAGGGACACACTGTTGACGAAGGACGCGCGTCCTCACGGTTTGGGACGAAATTGTTTTTTCTCGTCCTCTCGAAACACACGGGACAGAACACAGTCCCATGGTCAACACTGTTTTTGTTCCTGCTTTGCCCTTGCTCATTTTCGTTAATGCCCAAAAAGACCACGGTGTATAAAAACGGAAAAAA
>JAKUCV010000172.1:4164-32021 GCA_028386065.3 Turnera subulata | reverse complement strand
AAGAATCAGTACAAGCCTAACATGGTACTGATTACTGAGACTTTGTGGCAAGCAGGAGAGAATCATGGTGTGATTCCACTTCGTTTTCCTCCAACGAATCGGTTTGAGATACCTGGAGAAAACAACAGGGGTGGTATGTGGTTCTCCTGGAACGACAGTGTTAGGGTCAACATTAATGGTGAGGCTCAGAGTTTCAGGGTTAATTTTGAACCCAACAGATAGATCCCTATTTAAAACATATGTATAGGAACCATTCCTCTTTGAATGTTCTCCAGTTATGTATCCGTTTATGTAATAATAATATGCATGTTTGCTTTGAGACTTTTCCATTTATTTTCTCATTTACGCCCACAAGCACAAATAATTATACTGTTTTATTCACTTCAGGGAATAGATCAGAGTCAATTCATTTGGGATCCATAATAATTCATTTTATTACTGGGGGTGTCTGTACTCGCGTAAATATACGATCTTCTAGATCATATTAAAACATGCGTTCTTCAAGAACATATTCGAATTTATGCTCTTCTGGAGCGTGTTAATCATTTTTCATTTCGAGACGTCATAATATGTTATATTGACATCCACACATATAATTCTCCCCCTGTGGATGTCAATTTTGCATTGTCTTCGAGACTAATGCTTCAGGCATTATTCTAAGAAACAAATCTAAAGTACTGAAAAGTAAATTGCAATGCGAATTAATTTAAACTGAACATAAAATAAATGGAAGATAAAATAAATTGCTCCTTCAGGGTAATCAAGTATATAATCCACTTTCTGGTGGTCATATAATTTCCATCTTCTGGTGGTAATAGTGTGTATTTTCGATTTTTCTTTGAAGGATCTTCAAGATCTTTTGAACGGTAAAACTTCCAGTCTTCGTTTTATTTTTCTTTTCCCGAGTCTTCTGGACTCTTACATTTAATCTTTCAGACTATTCTCATTTAAATGCATTTTCGCATTTAATGCCCATGATAAATTTCTTCTGGAAATTTTAAGAGCCTCAAATTCAAATAACATAATTGAATATATAAATGCTTAATTAAAATAAATAAGCAAGGGGCCTTATATTAATTACCCCAAGTAAAGTAAATGACAGGAAATTAAATGATGGGCCTAGTACGAACCCATATTAAGCATAAAATTAAAAGCAAGGTAATTAGATACAATGGGCCCTTTTATAGCCCAATTAAAAATAAATGCTTGAAAATTAAATGCGATGGGCCTTTTTATTAATTAGCCCAATAAAAATTAAATTGCTGAAAAAAAATGCAATGGGCCTATAGCGAACCCAATAAAAATTAAATTGCAGCAAAATAAAAGCGATGGGCCTTAGACGAGCCCAATTAAAAATGTAAAGAAATAGGCGGCTTAGGCGGCCATTATGGGCCTTTCATGAGCCCAAATAAAGCATAAATAAAATTAAAGGCATGAATTTAAATGCAATGGACCCTTTAATAGCCCAATCGGAATTTAAATAAAAACAAAAAAAAATATGCTTACTCGATAAATCTTTCAGCAATAATATATATAATATATATTACTAATATCCGGTTACTATTCCGGTATGTATATGCCATTAGCCTTCTGGGCTTGGCGGGGAAATAACCCGAGGTATAAAATTCCGGCCACACACTTCGGGGTTCGCCGGGAAAAATTCGAGGCGTTCGGATTTCGGTTAAAATTACTATTCACGATCAAAATCACGAGGTCTCAAATTCCGGCCAAACACTACTGGGTTTGCCGGTTTCCGGCTAAAATTACTATTCATGGTCGCCGGCAACTACTATTCACGGTCGCCGGCAATTACTATTCACGGTGCCGGAAATTACTATTCACAGTCCGGATAATTTCTATTCACCGTGCCAGATCATTACTCCGAGGCTCATCGTGAGCTCATAATTCATTTAATTATCCATAAACAATATTAATTGAACATTAATCATACAATAACATCATTAATTAAACAATAATACATTCGTTTAGGATTAAATTGAGAAAATAAATAACTGAAGGACTGACGTGTAAGGACTTACCTGCATAAAACAGAACCCCAGGGACTAAAGTGTAAATCCGAGTTCTGGTACATATTCTTTTTTTTCCGGACCGGGCCGTGAACAGTTCCGGCCCAATCCCAAACTCGGGCCTAAGCTAGAGCCCAGCCCAGCCTGGCCCAAACCTCAAGCCCATAAGCCCAAGCAAATAATCCGAGTTTACCCAGCCCACAGACCGCGGGTCCGACCCGACCCAACACATGACCCGGTTGGGTCGTCTTCAACCCGAGGCCATGACCCGATTCAGTCGGGTCATCATCTTCACAAAACGGGCCGACCCGCGAGGTAAGCAGCAGCGGCGACGCAAGGACGGCTGGCGGCACAGGATGAGAGCAGCGACGGGGGAAGATGCGGCGTCGCGGGAGGATGCTCGCTGATGGCAGCAGCGACGTCGGCAGGGAGCGGAAGGTGGCTCGGGCGAGGTGGATCCGACGAGTCTCTCGTCGGGTCATCTCCCCTAGGCGGCGCGTCCGACGGCGGGGAAGGAAGGGGGCGGCGCGGTTCAGTCCGCGACGGCACGGCGAATGGAGTGGTGGTGGTGGTGAGACGAGAGGCGGCGCCGGTCGGGTCCGGATGAACAGTAACAGAGGGGAGGGAGCTTTTGAGGTGACGAACTGTTTGGTCGTCTTCTTCCTTTCTTTCGGTTTTTCTTTTCTTTGGGTAGAGTAAATCGTGCTGATAACGTGTTGGAAATGGAGCATTGAATGAAAGGAAAATGATGAAAAATGGAAGGGAAGAGGCAGAGAAAATGGTCTGCAAAAAACAAGCCCCGATCTTCATTCCGTATATATTTATACAAGAAAATGTTAGGTAGCACAGTGACTCCACTCAGTAAATACACGATTTATAACAGAAAATAATTTGTATAAAATCTGAGAAAACATCATACTTTGGTGCTACCTTATTGGATTGGCTATGGACTTTTTCCTAGAAAAATCACTCCATGGTACAGATGGCATATTTGTAGCCTTAACCTTAAACTAGAAGGAAACCGTGACAAAAGAAAGGATCCACTTGATGTTTGAATTTTCCTGAAACATTTATACACGAGTCATGGTCAACACTTGTACTTTTCCGACTTCTAGTCATCAAAGTGACTTGGGTTACCCAATTGGACCGGCATCTTTCAGTCATTAGATAGCGACAGTCGAGTAGCCTTTAACTTGGGAATTGCTTGCTGGTATGGTCAACAATTAGAACACTACTACACCTCATATTATTACCAAACGATTCAGTTTGAAACAATCTCATTCAATTCTCAGCCAAGATGATCCTTATGATCAGCAGCACCTTGATGCTTCTCCTTGTTTCAACTATTTTCATCATCACCAAAATCCTCAAAGCAAGGCTGTCACCAAACCCACATCATGCTCCTCCTCCTCTTCCTCCAGGAAGCCTTGGCTGGCCTGTCATAGGTGAAACTATGGAGCTTTTGCGCACAGGGCGTGATACTAACCCAGAAAAATTCGCCATGGAGAGGGTGGAGAAATATGGCTCCCAGCTTTTCAAGACGTCAGTGCTAGGGGAGAAATTTATTTTCTTTTGTGGGCCAGCTGAGAATAAGTTCTTGTTTAGTAATGAGAACAAGATGGTGATCAGTTCTTGGTGGCCAAACTCGATAAAGAAACTCTTCAAGTCCTGTTTGATTAATGCAGTTGGTGATGAGGCCAGAATGATAAAGAGGATACTCATGAATTGCCTCAATCAAGAAGCACTCAAGAGGTATATAGGGAGGATGGATTCGCTCACACAACATCATATTAGCACACAATGGCATGGTAAGTATATATATATAGATATAATTCTCTTCAGGCAGTTCAGTAATTGTATAATTATACGTCACAGGGGCGATATGTATTATTCATTCTTAATCAGAGCAAGTGTGATTTTCTTCTTGATGATGTTAATTGAGAGCTCATGTAGATGTTAGCACACGCATGACGAGTATAGTAGTAGTGTAGCTTTTTGTGAACTGAATGAAAGAAAAAGAAGATTATTTCAGTCAATTCCCAAGTCTCCAAGCAATTAGATTGAAAAGTTGTTTACTGGTCTTGAACCACTAACTAACTATGTCGTATATATTCTATAACCATCTAGGGAAAGAAGAGGTAAAAGTGTATGCCACTGTCCAGTTATACACATTTGAGTTGGCCTGCAGCCTATTTGCAAGCATTGATGACCCCGCGCAGTTGTCAAGACTTTCTGCGGAATTTGATGTCTTCCTTAAAGGGGTGATTGCTCTGCCATTCAACATGCCAGGCACAAGATTTTACCGAGCTACCAGGGCCGCTAATGTGATCAGGGACGAGCTGCTTTTGATAGCCAGACAAAGAAAAGTTGCTTTGGATAAGGAAATGGTGTCCTCCACACAGGATCTTGTGTCACATATGCTTGTGACCAAAGACGCCAGCGGAAGGCAGCTTTCTGAGATGGAGATTGTTGACAACACATTGTTGCTGCTCTTTGCCGGCCATGACACCACTCGATCAGCCATAACATCAGTCATGAAGTATCTTGGGGAATTGCCTGAAGTCTATGCAAAGGTCTTAGAAGGTTGTTTAGCTATGTTATCTCAGCTATATTTTCATTATTTACCCCATCTAAATTTTTCTTATAGTTACAAACTAATTTGAGCACATGTTGACTTGCATTTGGTCATGAACAGAGCAGACGGATATTGCAAAGTCCAAGGAACCAGGTGAGCTGTTGAAATGGGAAGATATTCAGAAAATGCGCTACTCATGGAATGTGGTTTCAGAAGTTCTGAGGCTATCGCCACCGGTACGTGGCGGTTTCAGGGAGGCCATAGCCGATTTCACCTACGCAGGTTATACTATCCCAAAGGGATGGAAGGTACTGATCACTTTCTCTTGCAGCCTCCGAGTACATATGCGCATAGTTTTTGACCAAAGTACTTCAAACATTAAGCCATTGTATGTTGCAATTGATATAATTTAAGAATGGTATTTACAATTAATTGTTTCTTTTAATTTGTATGTATGTGGCTCTAGTTGAGTTGGCCAACGGGTTACACACACAAGGACCCGAATCTGTTTCCAAATCCAGAGACCTTTGATGCTTCAAGGTTCGAAGGTGGAGGGCCTAGCCCTTATGCGTATGTTCCATTCGGAGGGGGAGCCAGGAAATGCATTGGACAAGAATTTGCTCGGGTGGAGATACTAGTCTTCTTGCATAACATTGTCAAAGCATACAACTGGGATCTATTGATTCCTAGGGAGAGTTTTGGATACGACCCTATGTTTGCACCCTCACAAGGCCTTCAAATTCGTCTCCGCCCTAATTAATTTTTTTTTTGGTTTCCCACTGGTATTCCGGGCCAGTCCACCTTTAAGGACATCAAAGGCACCAGACTAAATCCAGCTCGACTCGGGTGGCACACCTAGGTAATGGTGGGTGAGTCTCCCAAATGAGGTTTCCTGCGTACACGAAGACTCGAACCCGAGACCTCGCTTAAGCGGAACAAGTCGATTACCACTTGAACCAATCTCAATTGGTCCGCCCTAACTAATTTAATTGTGGATTGTACCTGGGGTTATCAATTGCGTTCTTCTTTAGTAGTAAAGAATGTAGATCAAAATTGAGTGTACTACTTACTAGTTACTACTGCTGTCTATCTAGGTTAAGAAAGCACGAAACCTGAATGGTCTCAGAATAATATTTCTCGCAGCTGATTGGCATTATCTTGTCTGCAACATATGGTTCAATAACTTTCGTGTTGGTTCACCTCCTTGTTTATGTGTTGGTTGATGGGAAAAGGAAGGGAAGGGAGGGGAAATAGGTGAATTTTAATTTAATCTTATTTTAGAGGGAATGTTTGAAGCCTTTCCACACTTAAAATTCCTCTTGTGCTCGTGGTCGTGGTCGTGGATGGGTTTGGTGCCGAATAGAAATGAGAGAAATTTTAAGAATAAATCATGACTTTCAAATTCAATCCCATTATTAGCCTCTCATATCCTTAAAAATTAAAATCAATCAAGGATATCTATGGTAATTTACAAATATATTACCCGTGATTCCCTTTCTTTCCTTTTAATGAGTTATACAAACAAGGTGAGTTAGACTTTTTTCCTTCCCATCTTTTTCGTCCATTCATTTCCCATCCATTCCCATGTTCCCTCCCATACACTCTCCTCCATCCATTCCCTCGTTATTTCCGAATAGAATTCAACCAACAAAACAGTGAAGCACTCCGGGCAAATATTTCAACTACCTAGCTTTTTTAATTGGATGTTAAAACTGAGGAAACCTGAAAGATCTAAAAGTGGAATAATGGCTTGATTTGTCGTATTGTATTGATGTGTTTATATAGATACACATGACTTATTGTACAAGTAGAGAAATATATTACAATAGTTGACTTTCTATCTATATTACTCTGATTGCGTTATGTTACGCTATTTGTGTTCTTTATACTCCCTCACAACCGGTGCAGATGGGGAACAGATGCACAAAGTTGTCCGAAAAGCTGAAAACTTTGTGTGAGACAATGCTTTAGTGAACATGTCGGCGACTTGACGATCGGAAGGAACATGACGAACACACAAGGCACCAGAAGAGACATGATCGCGAATGAAATGAAGGTCAATGTCAATGTGTTTGGTACGAGCATGATGATTGGGATTGACTGCCATGTATGTGGTGCTTAGATTATCACAAAAAACAGTAGAGGAACCTGAAGGGGTGATGGCAAGCCCGCGAGAAGTTGTCGCAACTAGATAATGTCAGCAACGGAAGAGGCTAGTGCATGGTACTAGCCTCCGCACTAGACCGGAAAAAGTAGGTTGCTTTTTAGAGGATGAGGAAATTGGCTGTGAGCCTAAGAAGCAACAATATCTGCTAGTTGATCATCGAGTGTCGAGACACCTGGCCCAGTCAGCATCGGTATAAGAATGAAGTGGTATGGCTGTCTGTGGGCGAAGAAGAGTACCATAATTGGCAGTGCCATTAAGATATCGCGAGATGCATTTTACTGCCAAGATTTATGCATGTATTGAGAGACAAGACCCATAGCGTGAGAGATGTCAGGACGAGTGAAGGAAAGATACTGAAGACCACCAACAAGACTTCAATACAATGTAGCATCTGAGAGAGGGGTGTGAACACCCAAATTTGACCCATGATTTATTCTATTATTTTTGAATCATGAGTGTGTTTATGTCCTTCATTAATAAGATGATTGATGGCATGAATATGTTTATGGTTTAACCTGGTAGAATGAGGGTATTTTATTTATCTAATTCTTTTTATTTATTTTTGGTCCTTTGTTATTTATTATTTATTTGATTTTGGATTAGAAATAGATATTAAGTTTTGGGCAAATAAAATATGGATTCTCCAGTAATAGCAGCCCATTTAAACACATTGCCTGCAACCCAATTTAATCCTAATTTTTGTGCCAAGATTAAATATATATTTTGTCTTTTTGTGCTTTTATGGAGGTTTTATTGGAAAAAAGGAATAATTTGATGTATAGTTGTTAATTAGCGAAAGTAGAGGAGTAGGAGATAAGTTTATGGTGTTTTCAAGGTCGGGGAATATTCTAGAGGGCGTGGAAACCAACTAGGAATTGGATTGGAGGAGAAAAAGTAAGAAAAAAGGAAAAACTGTCCAGTCAGTGGTGGTCATGGAGACATGACCGCCACGACCGGCGGACAAGGAGAGATGATCGCCAGGCCTTGGCGGTCGTCACGACATGACCGCCGAGGCCATGGCAGTCAACGCTTCCAGAATGTTCTTTTTTCCTCTTTTTCGCAATCATAGCTCTTAACCGTCAGATTTAGGGGTCTAATCTCGACCCTTAGATTACTAGGACGACCCTTTATGCCCAAAACACTATAAATAGATCCCCTATTACACACAATTATGATACACAGGAGAATAACTCTCTACACACCGTAAGCTTAGAGTGCTTGGAGAAACCCTAGTTCTTTGAGTTTAGGAATCATTTTAGGAGCTGTTATTCTGGAGAATTCTCGTGGAGAGAAGTAACAAAAACACAGTAGTAGAGGGAGATCAAGAGGATTGCAAGAAGGAGGCCAATTGGAGCAAATCGTTGGTGTGGAGAGTGCAAACTCGAGAGGAGATTTCTTCTCTGTGCAGTCTTGGGAAAATCGCAATATCTTGGGCTGTAGATGTTGGATTGCTACATTCTTTATGTCTGTGGAAAGCTAAAAGAGAGATCTACAACTTTGTTGTTTACTTCAAACGCTGATTCGGCCTTTTTCTACATCGATTTACTATTTGAAGTCAGGCTAAGATTCTGTTATGGAGTGGAAAGCTTGTAGGAGCTAGAGGACTGCTTCAAGAGGTAACCCTAATCCTTTTTTATCTCTGTTTTCTGTTGTGACGTAATGCTATGACGATGCTATTGCCTTTTATTCTTTGATTGTTGTGTGGATCCATATTAGAACTGCGTGGCTTTGACCCCAGTCACAAGGGTACGTAGGTAGTCTCAGTTTAATAACGAGATGCGAGCTAAATATGTGTTTTCTTTTTGTGCTGTTGTTGTGTCGTGTCGTGCTGCGTGTTGTGTTAGAGTTTATTATCCTCAAGACAAAACAATCCCTGATATCTATTGTAGAAAAGATGTTGAAAAGACAATGTTTACTGAATGGATGGTCGCAAATTCAATGTCTGAAGAAGCTAGAGAATTAACCTATTTAGAATTTCCACAACAATGGGTTTGGAATAACAAAGATAAAATTTGGACAAAGCGAAAAAAACTTCGCTGCATCGACCGTGTTGTATACATTCATCCAAGTGCAGGGGAATTATATTATTTAAGAATGCTTTTGAATGTCGTAAAAAGCCCAAAAAATTTTGAGGAAATCAGAACAGTAAATGATGTGGTTTACCCAACTTTTCAAGAAGCATGCAACTCATTGGGATTATCAGGTGATGATACTGAATGGCATGAAGCATTGAACGAGGCAACGTTATGGGCGACACCACACCAACTAAGGCAATTATTTGCAACTCTCATAATTTTTTGTCAAGTTTCTGATCCTATCACTTTGTGGGAAAAGTATTGGGAAAGGTTTAAGGATGATATTTCATATCAATATCGGCAACTCTTTTGTGCACCAAATTTTGAGATTGCTGAAGATCAGTTGAAGAATTATATTTTACTTGCTTTGGGAAAAATTTTCAATAATAATTGCACATCACTAGCCGAGCACAAGTTGCCATTACCTAATGAAGGTCAATTGCATGATTTCCATAATAGACTTCTGCGGGAGGAAATGGATTACGACCTTCAATAATTAAAAAAAAAAGCATGATGAATTGGTAATAATCCTTAATCCTGAACAACGAGAAGTTTATAATGTTGTGTTATCAGCTGTTTGCAATAAAAATGGACTCTTTTTTGTATACGGGCATGGTGAAACTGGAAAACCTTTTGTTTATGAAACGATAATATCAAAAATACGTACAGAAGGAAAGATTGCTTTGGTTGTCGCTTCTTCAGGAATTGTTGCTTTGTTATTATCAGGAGGAAGAACTGCACACTCTAGATTTAAGATTCCATTGAAAATCGATGAAAATTCAACATGTGAAATTAAACAAGGCATAGAACTAGCTAAACTCATCAAATTTGTAGATTTGTTTATTTGGGACAAGGCTCATATTAATGATCGAAAATGTTTCGAAGCTGTAGATCGAACTTTGAGAGATATCCTGGGAGCAGTTGATGGAGAAACAAATGATAAATCATTCGGGGGCAAAACGGTCTTGCTAGGGGGTGATTTTAGACAAATTCTACCGGTAATTCCACATGGTAATAAAAATGATATCATCCAAGCTTTAATAAGTAAATCTCCTATTTGGTCAAATTGTCGTATATTGATTCTTAAGACCAATATGAGATTGCAAAATCCAGCATTAAATTAACATGACAAAACCTCAATGCTTAGATTTGCAGAACGGCTTCTCAACATTGGAGTTGGTAAAATTCAAACTTTTCAATTTGATAATGACGAAGAAGAGCCTTCTTCGATTGAATTGCCACAAGATTTGTTAATAAATGAAGATAATGACAAATTGTCCAAATTGATTTTAGGTGTTTACGATCATTTTCAATATAATTATGCAAATACATCATATTTAAAGGAAATAGCAATTGTCACTCCAACGAATGATACGGTTGAGATGCTTAATATAGTTTTGCTATCTTTGATTCCAAATGACGAAAAAATATACTATAGTTTGATTCAGTGTGTAAAGCATCCGTTCATAGTAATAATAATGAAAATTTATATCCTATCGAGTTTTTAAATTCTTTAAAACCAAACGAAATTCCGCACTATGAACTACGTCTCAAATTAAATGTTCCAATTATGTTATTAAGAAATTTAAATCAAGGAGCCCGCCTTTGTAATTGAACTAGAATAATGGTTACCAATCTCGGCACAAAGATTATTGAAGCAAAAATCATGACTGGTAATCATATTGGAAAACGAGTATTTATCCCGCGAATTGTGCTTGAATCAACCGATCATAAATGGCCATTTACATTGAAACGTAGACAATTTCCCATAAGATTATGCTATTGCATGAAAATAAATTAAAGTCAAGGTCAAGCCCTCAACATGCTTAGTCTATATTTACCGAAACCAGTTTTTTCGCATGGCCAATTGTATGTTGCATTATCGTGAGTTCCATCCCAGGCTGGTCTTAAAATATTGATCGAAAATGCCAAGAATATACCATCAAATTGTACAAAAAATATAGTATACAAAGAGATTTTTGATTCTTTAGATATTGAATGACAGCATAAGACAATTACTTTTTTTATTATTTTTATCTGACACAATTTAATTAACTTTTTGTCGATCACTATCATTTGTTACTTATCATTCATAAAAAAGTTTTTAATGACTAAACTTCCAAGAAGGTCCAGGAAAAAAATAATACTTGATCATGATAAGCATGTGTTAAATTTAACCAAAGTAAGTATCTTTTAAAATGTATAAATTTTAAACCTTCACAAAGATATAATGTATAAATATTTTTGTGAACAAAATATTTATTATGTTGCATCTACCAAAGACAAAGAAGCTAAGGTTTAAAAAAAAAAAAAAAGAGAGAGCCTAGCAGGGACAAAGGAATGGAAGCATATGGCTAAGCCTAAAAGTGACAAAGAAATGGAGGCAGATGACGAATTTTATTTAGTGAGTATTCATTGATATCTAAATGCACTTTTTTTCCAAGTAAAAGATAAAATAACAAGGATGTCTTAAAAAATAGTAGAACCCAAAAGCTAAGTTACTGCAAGAGTTTGTTAATAAAATAATATCGTTTGCACTAAAAAAAGCTAGGGATTTTGTGTAACATGTAAAGCCAAGTTCAAAATAAACTAGAAATGGTGAATTAAAAATTATAGCCCAACATAGTCTTATTCTGCCCGACGTCCAAAAGCTAAAGGCTGATTGAGTTGAATTGAAAAGACATCGAAAGGTGAGATGAATTAATCTCTTTTAAAATATAAAAAAATCAAATACCAATATATTTCCAAAATATCAAGCGCTATGCAACAAACCATTAAAATATGGACCACGCAAAGTTTACGGGATAAAGGCCCTCAGGAGTCCTATTATTCTTGAACACTTTTCAATCAAGTCCTATAACTATGTTTTTGATTAATCAAGTCCTATTTTTTTAACCGTTTATTGATCAAGTCCTATTAACCGTTTCCGTCAAATTTTTGCTTAGTTGGCAATCACCCTTTGACATGGCATTTACATGTCAGACCATTTTGGCAAGGTAGCTTTTGTTAAAATTTGAATCACAAATTAATTAAAAAAAGATTCTACCATTTTAAAATGGAAAGAGTAAAACAAAATAGAAAATAAAAAAAATAAACATCTAAACCTAGCTACTTCGACAACAAACAAACCATCCCACATAAAAGAAAAAAAAGTCGGCAGAGGAGGATACAATAGTTTTTTGAACTGCTTCACCAACAAAAACTAAACAATATTGGAAACTAAAAGTGCAAGAAGATTTTGAGATAAGGTTAGTGTTATAAGCTTTTTGGGTGTTTGTGTGATTTTTTTCGTTTAAGGGGTGTGTTGAAGGATAGATGGTGTTTGTGGGTTTGAGATTTATGTTGATTTTTGTATGGCATAATACATAATTTTATACATCAATTTGTATATTTTGGTCAATTTCATACATGAATTTGTAATTGGGTCAATTTAATGTATTAGTTTTCACAATTGGATCAATTTAATGCATCAGTTTTCAAAATTAGGTCAATTTAGTATGGTGGTCAAAATTGAAGGTTTGACTTGCTGACGTGTAAACGTCAACCAATAACATGATGACACGTAGATAATCCTTTTTAAAAGAACGATCCAAAACCATATTAATTGGATCCTACCCATCAGAACATGGATTAACCAATACAAAATTCATTATTATCTTCTTTTTAAATAACAACCCTTAACCTACCCTGTTAACCCTCTTTTGTTCTTTTACGAAACCCTAAAAATTTTTTCTCTACCAGGTAAGAATGGTTGTCGTATTATCATTAAAGGTGGTTAAATAATTGCAAAAGTTAGGAAACCATGCAATTGTTGTGTTCTTGTCGCTTATAAACCTATTTAATCCCCCACGTGGCAATGTTTGTCTATCATTCTTCAATGACTTGTTCTGTGGCAATGTTTGTATATCATTCTTCAATGTCTTGTTCTCTTTTGTTAAAGCATCTTCAATAGTCATCATGGATCCAACTTCCCTCAACAAATCCTTCTTTTCTTCACTGAGACAATCAATCAAATGCTTGGCGTGCATACTCATTTAATTGGATCATCAAACCGTACAACAAATTGCACTTCTCTCGCCATCATAATTTTCGCAATCATGAAAACGCCTACCTGGGTTATCAAGAGTCACCGAAACTTGAAGAGGAGTCATGTCGCCACAGTCACAGATGCACTCTTCACAAACATCAACCATGCGTGATCGACTGGATGACGAGTTCACAAAGATGCAACCAATATGGGCTGGTACGATTAAATAAAGATGTTGAGGTTTGAATGAATTATGATAGAGAAAGAAAAAAGAGAGGAAGAGAAAGAAAAGAAGAGAGAAGTCGCAGAGAGAGATAATTTTTAATTTTTAGGGTTGGATGATCTTTAATCTATCTTTATAGAAATAATGAAAGCATGAGTGTTTAGGGGGGGTGTTAACGGTTGTTATTTAAAAAGAAAATAATAATAAATTTTATATGGGTTGATTCATGTTCTGATGGATAGGATCCAATTTATATGGGTTTGGATCGTTCTGTTAAAAAGGATTATGTTATTGGTTGACGTTTACTTGTCAGCAAGTCAAACCTTCAATTTTGACCACCATACTAAATTGACCCAATTTTGAAAACAGATGCATTAAATTGATCTAATTATGAAAACTAATACATTAAATTGACCCAATTACGAATTCATGTATGAAATTGACAAAAACATACAAATTGGTGTATAAAATTGGGTATTATGCCATTTTTGTATAGTTGTTGTTTTATCCAGTAAAGCAATTCAAGATGGGTAATCGGGTAGTATTTTAAGTTTCATTACAAGTAAGCAAGGTAGGCATACATGAAAATTAGGATTTTATTTTGGTTTAGGCAATTGTGATGATGTGTCTTGTGTGTAATTGGAGATAACATCGAGGTTGTTTTTCCCTTGAAAAGTTTTTTTCACCCAAAATATATGGTTTTGTTTATAGGAAATTACTCTATTGGCTTTACCATTTTTTTTTTGTTCTTGAGTGTAGAAACCTAACCTAATAGACTTGTTATGTGTAGAATATTGGCACACCAACCGTGTACCCAGCCATGGTATTATATACTGATATAAGTGATACAAGTAGTTTAGTGTTACACTCATACAAGAACTCCAGTACAATGGGAGTCGTATACAATAAGAATAAGCCTATTGCTTAGGATTAGGATTATCTCCTGCTAACACTCCCTCGCAAACTGAACCGGGGGCTGGACAGAGGTTCAGTTTGGTGCGCAAGAGCTGGAAGCGCTTGAGAGGCAGCGATTTCGTAAGGGCATCAGCGAATTGTCGTTCACCCGCAACAAATCGTATGTGCAGCTTCTTCGCTGCTATTTGTTCACGAACAAAATGGTAATCTAAGGCTACATGCTTTGTGCGTGTGTGTTGTATGGGATTATGACACAGGTACGTGGCGCCAATATTATCACACCAGAACATTGGCACAGAGTGCACTATGCCTAGTTCTCCCAATAATGACTGCACCCATTGAACCGCGGCTGGTCCATCTGCAACGGCTTTATACTCGGCCTCAGTTGAGGACCGAGCAACAGTACGTTGTTTGCCGGAGGACCACGAGATTAGATTCCTGCCGAGATAAACAAGGTACCCCCTGTTGACTTTCCATCGTCTATGCTGCCACCCCAGTCAGCATCAGTAAATACCTGTAAGCTGTTGCTAGTGTGCTTGTGTATTTGCAGCCCATAACACAGTGTGTGTTTAAGGTATCGTAAGATACGCTTGACGGCCTGGTAATGATCTTCCGATGAGGTCTGCATGAATTGGCTCACTTTATTCCTGCAAACATGATGTCCGGTCTTGTGAGGCCAAGATACTGAAGGGAGCCCACTAACTGCCGATACAAGGTTGGATCATGAAAAGGTTTGCCTCCAAACTTCGTCAACTTCTTGCTTGTTGAGGCTGGAGTTTGCACTGCCTTGCAATCCGTCATCCCAGCCTTAGATAAGAGATCAGTAATATATTTCCTTTGGGTGAGTAACATCCATGCCTCATTCTTGGTGAACTCAATCCCCAGAAAATACTTGATGGTGCCAAGATCCCGCACCGAAAATTATGTTCCTAGCTGACGAATCAATTTAGTTAGAAAACTTGTATCATTGCCTGTAACTAGAATGTCATCAACGTATATCAGTATATAAACAAAAACATTGTGGTGCCGGAAAATTAATAAGGATGAATCAGACTTGGATATGGAAAAGCCAAGAGATCGCAAAAAATCACTAAGACGCTTGTACCAAGCCCTCGGTGCCTGCTTCAGCCCATACAAGGAACGGTTGAGACGACACACATGTGTGGGATTATCTTCATCCTGAAATCCCTGTGGCTGAGACATGTATACTTCTTCCTCCAAAGTCCCATGGAGGAAGGCATTCCTTATATCAAGTTGTCTTATCGGCCAATGACAAGCAACAACATGACTGAGCACTGTACGAATTGTGGTAGTTTTAACAACAGGGCCGAATATTTCTTAGAAATCGATCCCCTCTCTTTGGTGAAATCCTTTGGCAACAAGTCTTGCTTTGTATCGTTCTACACTACCATCAGCTTGCTTCTTGATCCGATATACCCACTTATTGCCAACCAGATTCATGGTTCTATGGTAAGGCACCAGTGACAATGTATTGTTCCGTAACAAAGCATTCATCTCCTCCTACATGGCATCCCGCCAAACTTTATGTTTGTTCGCCTCGGTGAAGCTCATAGGTTTTGTTGCAGGAGCAGATTTCTTTTGAAGTGAGTAGTTTGAGGGCGAGTATCTAGTCACTGGTTTTGGATTGGCTCGTAGAGTCATCTTCCTAGGTGGAGCTATAGGTGGCATGATTGAAGGTGATGTTGAGGGTGAGTCTGCAAGTATCTCAGTGTTGGAAAGGCCCGGGGCATCAAAAATTAACTCACAGCGTGAAACAAGTCTGGATGCATTTGGTGGTGATGGTGTTTGAGTTGTAGTAGGAGAGGGTGAATGCGAGCTAGAAGCTGAGGATGACACGAAAGAAGAGTTGAACTTGGACTGGGTTATAGGTTGAGAATAAGAGTCCGGAGTAGCTTGTAATGGGGAGGAAGCTGCGGTGGATACGACTCCAGTCTCGGGAAAGAAAACATGCAGAGGGACGGACACCCACGTAGAAGAAGGAGAAGGTGCTGATGACTTGAGCTGTTCGGTGTTAAAAGGGAAAATATTTTCAAAAAACTTGACATGCCGAGCTATGTATGTACGTTTGGTTGCAAGATCAAGACATCTATAGCCTTTGTGCAATGGACTATAACCTAAGAAAACACAAGAGGATGTTCGGAAATCAAATTTATGTTTATTATATGAACGCAAATATGGATAGCATAAACACCCAAACACCCTTAAAAAACCATAATCAGGGACACGTGAAAATAAAACTTCATAAGGAGATTTATTTTGCAAGACCTTGGTGGGCAAACGATTTATTAAAAACACTGCCGTTTCTAAAGCAAATTCCCAGTAAGTTGGAGGAACCTTGGCCGCGACTAATAAAGTTAATCCAGTCTCCACTATATGGCGGTGTCTTTGCGCAACCGAGCCCTGTTGCTCATGAGTATGTGGACACTGGATTCTGTGATTAATTCCACAATTCTGAAACCACTTATGTAAAGAACGATATTCACCCCCCCCCCCCCCCCCCCCCCCCCCCCCNAAGAAATCCACAAGTATTTGCTGAAATCATCCAAAAAGATAACATAAAAATGTGAACCATTAATACTAGAATACGGGGATGGTCCCCAAACATCCGTGAAAATCAATTCCAAAGGTTTGGTGGATCGACTACTAGATAAAGGTAAATGACTCCGAGCAAGCTTGCCAAAAGGACAAGCGACACAAGAATTAAAAACTGAAGGTTTGGAAACTGGAAGACGAAAAAGAGAAATAATCTGCTGTCGTAGTTGTGGATGTGGGTGTCCAAGCCTCTGGTGCCAAATAGTCTCCTCAACCCGAGTTACTGAATGCACCTGTTTTCCACCGTCATAGGGAGAGTAGTTGAAGGTGTAGAGGCCATTGCTACTCCGGCCGGTAAGGAGAGTTTGTCTGCTGACTCGGTCCTTTACAGAAAACAAATCGGGGTGAAACTCAAAAAATACTGCATTATCTTTTGCAAATTGTTGCACAGAAAGTAGAGATTTGGTGATATTTGGGACATGAAGAATGTTATGAACATGTAAAGGACGAGTGGGGGTGGAAAAAGAAGAGGTACCTACTCCCGCAATGGACAGTTCCTGCCCATTACCAACCTGAACCATGTCATGACCGGGATAGTCATTGTATTGTTGGAGATGATGCTGATCCGGAGTCACATGATGACTGGCTCCTGTATCAGGGAACCATTGCTCTGGAGAATAAGGAGTATAGGATTGGGAGACCATATTGACGGTAGGAGAGGAATTGCGCTGATAGCAATTTGGTGCAATATGACCCCCATTTATTGCAAATCTGACACCGGGGTTTATTGGAATCCTAAGGACGAGATGCACGATTGTCATAGAACTGAGGATAGTATCCTCGGCCTCCACGTCCTCCCCTACCACGACGGCCACGTCCTCCACGCTGGGAGGGAGGAAAAGGCTGTTTTTGCACCACATGAACCGATGGAGAGCCAACAGGGGATTCTTTAGCCTTGTCCGATGTGGTGGTGGAATCCAAAGCAAGAGACTTGAGAGGATCGTTATGAAGAAACTCATAACTCATTAAAGCTCCCTGCAATTCAGCAAAAGAAAGAGGCTCGGGCCGAGCAGTGACAATGGTGGCAAAAGTTTTTAATTCAGGTTGAAGACCACGAATTAAACTTATCTGGAAATCTGTTGAAGTCATTGCTTGCCCACTGGCTGCGAGTTCATCTGACAGGTGTTTGGCCCTGTTGAGATACTGCATAACTGGTTCATCGGGGAGTTGAGAAATCTGCTGCAACGTAGAGTGTATGGCCATTCTTCGTGCCTGATTGGAAGATGCAAGAGAGGCTTCCAACACATCCCACGCCTCTTTGGATGTGTGTTTGCCGACCACTGTGGGAAATACTTCAACAGCAAGGGATGAATTGATTGAACTCAAGATGGCTTGATCTTGTTGGATCCAGCGTCCATAGTCAGGATTAGCCTGAGGAACACCGGCAGCATCAAGTCGTGTGGGAGAGGGGCAAGGAAAAGCTCCGGTGACATAGCCAAGCACACCTTGGCCAGCAAGATAGGGCTCCATTTGAGCACGCCAAAACACATAATTATGATGTCTAAGATGAATGGAAACAGATTGATGCGAGTTTGTTAATGGCTGGACAACTATGGTAGGTTGTGGTGCCGCAGCATTAAAGACAGGAGGATTCTGCTGACTACCAGATCCAGAAATAAGAGAACCTGTGGAGGGTGGTGGATCATTCGCCATAGGGAAACACGAAAAAGGAAGAACTAGGTTTTAGGGTAAGCGATTAAGCAAGAGGCTCCGCTACCATGTAGAAACCTAACCTAATAGACTTGTTATGTGTAGAATATTGGCACACCAACCGTGTACCCAGCCATGGTATTATATACTGATATAAGTGATACAAGTAGTTTAGTGTTACACTCATACAAGAACTCCAGTACAATAGGAGTCGTATACAATAAGAATGGAAACAAGATTGGAATAAGCCTATTGCTTAGGATTAGGATTATCTCCTTCTAACATTGAGGATAAGTACAATAAGAAGAAAACCACTGACCTGTATCATCGTATATTTAGCCTTTAACATATAATTACTATGGATAAATAAGAAATTAATTTATTCTTTTCTCATGATTATCATTCTTTTATATTGAAATAACCACACTAAATAGTGTTAGGTTCAGTTTTTCTTTTCTTCTTTTCTGACAGTGTAACCTTGCTAAAATACCAAGTTCGATTCTCAATTTTCATAGTAAATGGTGGATGCCTTTTTAATTTGTTACTGTGAATGGTGTGTAGGTTTAATTTTTTTATTCACGTACGCAATGATTTTCTCTTTATTAGGATGGGCATGCTGCATATTTTCTACGGTGGAAATTTGATTGAAGCACAACCAAATATTTATATGGGCGGGTTTAAGGCTATCATTGCGGTTGATACTGATAGGTTTTGTATTTGGGACTTAAAAGCATGGGCTAATGATTGTGGCGTAGGAATTCCAACTAATTATTTGTTTGGTGCCTGTGGAGAGGACAAGTTGGTAGAAGCCGAGATGCAGGATAGATGCTCTCTCGATATAGCATCTATGTTGGAAAAGGGTGATGTGTATTTAGTTGTGCTTTCTGAAGGTGAATTAGTGAATTAGGACCACCTAAGGAGAAAAAATGCACTACCACAATCCTCTCAGGCACCACAACCCTCTCAGAGAATGATCCAATTGTCAATGAGACTCAAGATTCTACAGCAAGAAAAGTATAATACTTGCATTTTGTTAGTTTTACAAATCTTAAGATTTTGCAATGTTTATTATCCAAAACAATTTAAGGGTTTAGATTTGGAGGCTTGTGGACAAATTTAATCTTTTGGTTGTTGGATAATTTTTTTTATGCAACATAATAATTTTCATAAATTTATTATTTCTTCTATTTCTCCTATTTTTACATGGAGATTTTATTCATTTTAATTGAAACGCCCCGACCCGTATTTACCGTACATAGTAAACACGTGCCGGAACTGTAACGACTCAACCAACAAACCTAGCATACAGTGTAAACAATAGAAAACTCGCTCAACAGCCCAAAATATAAATCTCATATATCTGGCCCCTCGGCCCAACAACAAAATATCACATCCGGCCCGAGGCCCAACAATAACAACAAACAGCACAGCGGAAGACTTAATAACTCACAAGACACTGTATGCGACATAGATGCAAACTATGGATCCGAGTCCTGTCCAATGGATAACGCCACAGCCTGTCTGGAATGCATCAAACCTATACCACAAATAATCCATCCTACGGGATGAAAGCCCGCAGGTGAGGGGTGAGTCCGAAGTGCTCACCGACGAAGGATAGGCAATCAATATGCAACACTAAAAATTACTCAAGGCGAAAACACATGCACAACAACCAAACCAAAAGACAAGACCCAAAACCGGTCCAAGACCAAAAAGACTCAAATAAAAATCCAATTTTCAATTTTATCTTTCCGGGCCCCGTCACGGATAAGCTAGGGGTCAGACCTGGTTATCAACATATTCCGGGTGCCAGACCAAATCCAAGACAACCCAGGGATCGACATCCCAAAAATACGAACCCAGGGATAGACATCCCAAAAATAATCACGAGATAGACATCCCAAGCATAGATATGCTTATCACAAGTAACCCAGGTCAAGGCCACCACGAAACAGTCTTAAACCATCGAGTCGTACCACTACTTACCACGTGATAATTATATTATCATATTTCAAAACCAAGTCATAGGGATCAACATCCCTAACCAAAATACCGGGATAGACATCCCATCCAAAATCGAGGATCGACATCCTTATCACAATTTATTTTTTATTCCATTATTCTTATGGCCAAAGACACGATAATAAATATCCAAAAACCAATCAAGATACTGGGATAAACATCCCGACAACAATCAAGACCATGGGATAAACATCCCGAATCAAACCACAGCAAATGCAACATCCAATAATGCAATAATCAGCAAACACAATAACCGAGTAATACAAGCACATATTGAAGGAAATCCATCCTCACCTTGGTCGATTACTCAACTCTGAAGGAAATGACCGGTCCAAAGCCGGCTCCTCGCGGAACTGCCCGATATCAAACCTATACAAAAAAACAGTATATGTTCACATAAGATGCACATAAGAGTATGCCACGATGCCAATACTACGAAATAATCTCATCCCGGTTCATACCCTTTATTATCATCTTTTACCGAAAATATTATACCGTACGTATTTCCGAACATAATTTCGGTACCATACCTTAATTAAAACTCTTTCCAAAATATTTTCAAAAAATAAAGTACTTTTTCCAAAATAATAATTACCATAATTTCCCAGAAAAATAATAACGTATTTATAATTTCCAGAAAATATATATAGTATTTTTCTTTTTTCTAAATGTATATAATAATATTTTCCAACACAAAATATAATTACCTTTAATTTTCAAAGTACATATATATATATATATATATATTCCTCAACCATAATTTTCCAGGGAAAATAATATATATAAAATTTCCAAAAATTATTTTCATGGTATATATATATTTTTCCAAATAATAATAGCTTCTCCAAAACATAATTTAATTATTTATCAAAGTATATATATCTATATTTTCTTCAAAATACCAGAATTAAACTGACCATAATTTTCTCAAAGTAAATATATATTTTTTTCTCAAAAATAAATACCAGAATATGAATATATATATATATATATATATATATTGTTTTTTTAAAAATTAAATCGGACTGGGCCATGAATAGTGCTGCCCAGACCAAGGCAACAGCCCAGCACAGGCCTGCCAAGGCCCGGGCCAGCACCACACAGGCCAACCCAGCGAACAAAACCCAACCCAGAGACACGACCCGACCAGATGAAACGGGTCAGACGCGGCCCCACCTCGGGTTCAGCGACGGCGGCGCGACGAGCGGCAGGGACGGGCGAGAGGAAGGCTAGCGCGGGGTCGGCGAGGCTGAGGCGACTCGTCTGGCGGTGGAAAGGCGGCGCTGCGTCGTCGGCAAGAGGCGGCAGGCGCGAGGGAGTTGGATCCGTGGGTTTCACCGCGGGTCAACGGCGTTCGGCGGCGCGTCTCGCAGCGGGAACCGCAGAAAGGGGCTGCGGCAGGTCGGCGACGTCACGGGGTAGGCCATGGCGGCGGCGGTGAGCCAAGAAGCGGCGCGGAACGCTTCGTCGTGCACAGTAACCCGAGAGGGAACGGGTTGACGATGAACAGTTCCTTCCCCTTTTTTCTGTATTTTCTCTTTTTTTTTTTTATTTTCTATCTTTTCTTCTTTCTATTTTTCTTTCATTTTCTTTCTTTTTTTCTGTTTTCTGATTGGTTTTTTTTCTGCTTCTTTTTTTTTCCGATTTTTCTTTCTCTTTTTTTTCCTTCTTTTTTTTTTCTCTCTTTTTCTTCTTCTTTTTTTTTTTCTCTCCTTCTCTTTTTTTCTCTCTTTTTTTTTTCTTTCTCTCTTTTTTCTCTTTCCCTCTCTTTTTCTTTTTCTTCTCCTCTTCCTCTCTTCTCCTGGTTTCTTCTTCTTCACCGGTTATAAAGATGGAGAAAAACTATTCAGCCTGTGATTCCTTCAATAATGCAGCTTGTCTGCATTATGGAGCGAGTCCGGTCCGGACCAGAAAATAACTGATACCCCTTAGTTATTTTCCGGTGTGATTTTTCCGAAGATTCCGGGACCCGAAAAATACCGACTTAGGCCCGAAAAATCCACGGAAAAATCCCGAGCGCGGGAAAACCCTCGGTTACGAAAAACGACGCTCGATTTGCCTTGAATTAATTACCCAAGATTAATTCATTCGGTAAATCACGGTAAAAAGACTTTTACTGTCCCGGTAAAAATCCAAATTTTTACCCGGGCTGTTACAGTCTACCCACCTTAAAAAGAATTTCGTCCCCGAAATTCCTTCGTCTTATCCGTGGGTCCTACCACGATAAGCTTCTGGCACACTCTGCCAGGTGTCCAAACTCAACATGAGATACCCCTTATACCCTTAAGCGACATCTCATCCGCTTATAAATACCAAACCTCATAACTGACACACTCACTCTCAGCCATGGACTCTCCACTCCGATCTCGGACTACCTCAGACTCTGAGAACAACAGCTACATCGGCGGTACTGCTTTCCCGACAAGCTTCGATGAAGAACCTCCGAAGAAACGCTTCAAGACAAACATCATCGGCCTGAAAGAGCACATGGTCGTCTCCAGCAGATGGCGAAAGAAGCATGCTCCCAAAGAAGCTGAGGATAGGAAGGGCAAGGCAACTACTGAAAGCAGCACTCCGCAGCAGACTCTGACGCAGCTGAACGTCTCACTGAAGAAGATCAGCTCGGCGGTGATGCAGATAGAACTGGCGTGCGCGGAACTCTTCCCTCACATGAAAAACGTCCAAAAACTTGTAAAAGACTTAGAGAAGCAAGTAGCTCCATAGAGTACTTCTTCTCCTGTTGTAAAACTGTTATGAAATAATTAAAATAAGTTTCCTTTTTAAATCAAAACTCTTATATTACGAAATCTTATGTTAAACAGAAAATCAAAACATCCCAAAGCAAAACAAAATTCAACAATAAGTATATAAAATCAAACATAAAGAGATTAAAAACAAAATTTCGTTTAACAAAACCAAAACATAAAGAAGTTAAAACAAAAACATATTTCCATGCTCGACGCTCTAGATCGATCGTAACCATCCTCGATCCCGAGAAACGTGACATACGGAGCTAACGGTGACGTCGGTTTCCCTCGTGAAAAAGATATCCGTTAACTCGCAAGGTGATGATCACGAGAGCGTCCTGTGTCCCTCGATAGAAACGCTATCCACTTGTTCACGAATTCCGCATGAGCCAAAAACGTCTGTCAAGTCTCGTATCCCACCATGATGTCCGAACAGGTGTAAGCTTGTCGCACATGCGCTCTACTCGAGGTATGGTCCCATCAGTCTAGCCTCAACGGTCACGAATGCATGTGATAAAAGATGCAAGAAAGAGTCATAAAAAGAAACTCCAAGGTAGCCAGAGCGTTAGAAAATCGTAAGGTGGAAAAGGGCTGAAAAACACTGGCATTTGTAGCCCGAAAAACGTATAAAGTAACGAAGCAATAAATGAAACAACGGAAAAATTTTCAAAAAGCAAAATTTTGAAAATCGAAAACAATAATCACGCTCCCCATAAGAGTATAAAAGACAGTGCGGTGAGAAGTAAATCATCAAAAGCATCTTAAAGCAACAAAATGCTAAGGCAAAAGAAACCTCAAAACTCAGAAAAACAAAACACCAACACGCCCAAACACAATGCCTGCTCCGTCATCCATCTTCTTCGTCGAAGGTGCCAATCTAGGCAGAAGAAACCGACTGGCCTACAGCATGATCAACGAGCGTCCAGAGGAACTTCCGAATGAGCTCGGCAGAATGCCCCGTCTGGTCTTCGTCGATGAACTCTACTCGTCCAGATTCTTCGTCACTCCCATGGAAGAGACGTTCTTCCTGGAGGACCAAGGCACTCTGAGGACCTCCTACTATGGCTCGGCAAACTCTGTCATGTTTTTCATCTCTGAAAGACTTCAGGAGTTCAACTTAGAGTCCACTTGCCATTTCCTGGAGCAAGGCACCTACTACCAGCTCTCGATGACGGCCCAAAGCATGGCCAGAGTCACTCGGCTACCTCTAACTTGGCCAAAGGCCCGACTACTGGTGTGGAACTGTAGAGGAGTTGCTAGGTGTTCCCAGGAGTTCTCGCGTACCCTGAGGGACCTGAAGAACCAGTACAAGCCAAACATGGTTCTTCTCACAAAGACCCAATGGCAGCCTGAAGACGATCACGGTCTCATCCCACTCCAGTTCCCTGCAGCAAACCGGTTCGAGCTTCCTGGCCAGAACAACACAGGCGACATGTGATTCTCGTAAAGCGACAGGATCACGGTCAACATCAACAATGACCCCAACAGCTTCAGGGTCAATGTCGTTCCACGGCGATGAATGTCTTATTTTAATAAAATATCAATGTAATACTTATATTTGTAATAATAATATTAGCAGTATTAATAATATTTATATTTCCGCTTATTTATGGCATCATTTACCTCTTATATGAATGTTCTGCGACAGCTGGCGTCCCTTGACTGGATCCATAATACACTAACTAAATGATATAAAATAATAAACAAATGGAGCGAACTATGCAAACAGGAACAACAAACACACAAAGACTTCCCAACAAGACCTAACGCCCGCTCCGCTACCAAAATGAAAAGCCCCGACCCGTATTTACTGTACATAGTAAACACGTGCCGGAATTGTAACGACTCAACCAACAAACCTAGCATACAGTGTAAACAATAGAAAACTAGCTCAACAGCCCAAAATATAAATCTCATATATCTGGCCCCTCGGCCCAACAACAAAATATCTCATCCAGCCTGAGGCCCAACAATAACAACAAACAGCACAACAGAAGACTTAATAACTCACAAGACATTGTATGCGACATAGATGCAAACTATGGATCCGAGTCCTATCCAAGGGATAACGCCGCAGCCTATCTGGAATGCATCAAACCTGTACCACAGGTAATCCATCCTACGGGATGAAAGCCCGCAGGTGAGGGGTGAGTCCGAAGTGCTCACTGACGAAGGATAGACAATCAATATGCAACACTAAAAATTACTCAAGGCGAAAACACAGGCATAACAACCAAACCAAAAGACAAGACCCAAAACCGGTCCAAGACCAAAAAGACACAAATAAAAATCCAATTTCCAATTTTATCTTTCCGGGCCCCGTCACGGATAAGCTAGGGGTCAGACCTGGTTATCAACATATTCCGGGTACCAGACCAAATCCAAGAGAACCCAGGGATCGACATCCCAAAAATACGAACCCAGGGATAGACATCCCAAGCATAGACATGCTTATCACAAGTAACCCAGGTCAAGGCCACCACGAAACAGTCTTAAACCATCGAGTCGTACCACTACTTACCACGTGACAATTATATTATCATATTTCAAAACCAAGTCATAGGGATCAACATCCCTAACCAAAATACCGGGATAGACATCCCATCCAAAATCGAGGATCGACATCCTTATCACAATTTATTATTTATTCCATTATTCTTATGGCCAAAGACACGATAATAAATATCCAAAAACCAATCAAGATACTGGGATAAACATCCCGACAACAATCAAGACCATGGGATAAACATCCCGAATCAAACCACAGCAAATGAAACATCCAACAATGCAATAATCATCAAACACAATAACCGAGTAATACAGGCACATATTGAAGGAAATCCATCCTCACCTTGGCCGATTACTCAACTCTGAAGGAAATGACCGGTCCAAAGCCGGCTCCTCGGGGAACTGCCCGATATCAAACCTATACAAAAAAACAGTATATGTTCACATAAGATGCACATAAGAGTATGCCACGATGCCAAAATACCAGAATTAAACTGACCATAATTTTCTCAAAGTAAATATATATTTTTTTCTCAAAAATAAATACTAGAATATGAATAAATATATATATATATTGTTTTTTTTAAATTAAATCGTACTGGGCCATGAATAGTACGGCCCAAACCACAGCAACAGCCCAGCACAGGCCTGCCAAGGCCCGGGCCAACACCACACAGCCCAACCCAGCGAACAAAACCCAACCCAGAGACACGACCCGACCAGATGAAACGGGTCGGACGCGGCCTCACCTCGGGTTCAGCGACGGCGGCGCGACGAGCGGCAAAGACGGGCGATAGGAAGGCTAGCGCGGAGTCGGCGAGGCTGAGGCGGCTCGTCTAGCGGTGGAAAGAGGCGGCGTCGTCGGCAAGAGGCGGCAGGCACGAGGGAGTTGGATCCGTGGGTTTCGCCTCGGGTCAACGGCGCTCGGCGGCACGTCTCGCAGCGGGAACGGAAGGAAGGGGCTGCGGCAGGTCGGCGACATCACGGGGAAGGCCATGGCGGCGGCGGTGAGCCGAGAAGCGGCGCGGAACGCTTCGTCGTGCGCAGTAACCCGAGAGGGAACGGGTTGACGATGAACAGTTCCTTCCCCTTTTTTTCTGTATTTTTTCTTTTCTTTTTCCATTTTCTATCTTTTTTCTTTCTATTTTTCTTTCATTTTCTTTCTTTTTTTCTGTTTTCTGATTGGTTTCTCTTTTTTTTCTGCTTCTTTTTTTTCCCCGATTTTTCTTTCTCTTTTTTTTTTCCTTCTTTTTTTTCTCTTTTTCTTCTTTTTTTTTCCTCTCCTTCTCTTTTTTTCTCTCTTTTTTTTTTCTTTTTCTCTTTTTTTCTCTTTTCCTCTCTTTTTCTTTTTCTTCTCCTCTTCCTCTCTTCTCCTGGTTTCTTCTTCTTCACCGGTTATAAAGATGGAGAAAAACTGTTCAGCCTGTGATTCCTTCATTAATGCAGCTTGTCTGCATTATGGAGCGAGTCCGGTCCGGACCAGAAAATAACTGATACCCCTTAGTTATTTTTCGGTGTGATTTTTTCCAAGATTCCGGGACCCGAAAAATACCGACTTAGGCCCGAAAAATCCACGGAAAAATTCCGAGCGCGGGAAAACCCTTGGTTACGAAAAACGACGCTCGATTTACCTTGAATTAATTACCCAAGATTAATTCATTCGGTAAATCACGGTAAAAAGAATTTTGTTGTCCCGGTAAAAATCCAAATTTTTAACCGGGCTGTTACATTAATACTTAAAAGAGTATGCTTTTTATTTTATAAAATTATTATATGAAGCTAATTATTAATTTTTTGGAAATTTTCATATTTTAAATAGAATCTATGCTATTTTCTATTTTTATTCATCTACAATTATTTATTTTCATTTATAAATTTTGTTTTATTAATTTTTTTAGTATTTTTTAGAAATTTCTGGTCCTTTTATATTATTCCTCAAGAATTTTTGGTTATGTTATTTTTATTATTTTATTTTCTAAAAGATTTTACGGCTATTTATTTCATTTTTTAGATTTTTTGGCTATATATTCTAAAAAAATATTTTTCTTAAATTTATTACTCATTTATTTCCTCTATTTCACCTATTTTTACATGGAGATTTTATGAAATGCCCCGACCCGAATTTACCGTACACAGTAAACACGAGCCGGAACTGTGACAACCCAACCCAAAATGACTCAGCATATAGTGTATAAAACAAATATCCGGGCTCGACAGCCCATAATAAAAACGATAACAATAACACAATCGGCCCAATGGCCCAATAATAGCAAAAGTATGCACAGCGGAAGACTTTAAATAACTAACA